>OMNV01001170.1:28960-39005 GCA_900303265.1 Brotula barbata | reverse complement strand
CACTGGAGGGCGGGGGTTCGGGGGAGGGAGTTTTTTTTTTTTTTCATTAAACATGACCCGACTGCACTTTAGAAGAAGCAGTTCATAAAGACAGCAGCACATACATTTTTGCCAAAGCCGGAGGGAAAGAGACACAAACAAATTGATTTTTTGAAAAAGCGGTTACGTCTATGCGCCTGGATCCTCGTGAGGAATGGGAACAAAATGAACTCGGTCGAAAATATTCCTTCCAAATATCCCCACCGTGCTAAACGTATGAGTTAGCACAAGAGATGACCACAAAAGAATCGTTGAGTTTCAGCATTTCTGGCATCCGTCCATCCGTTATCTGCTCGTCTTATAATAATCGCCGTCGTGATGAGATAACGTGGGCCTGCTGCTGCTGCTGCTGCTGCTGCTGCTGCTGCCTCGGTCTGTTTTTAACCCCTCAGACGCCGGTGAATGGACTTTTTTAGTGCATCTTTAATTTTACACTGACAAGAAACATTCTTTGTGTGCTTGAAGTCCGAGGTAAACTCTCAAATTTTCGTCCAAATTCTTCTGGAATGGCCCAAAATTCTCAAGGTACCATGACGTCGGCGGGGAAACTGTATAAAATGATACACAATACGAAACATAACTAAAAAAAACGGCCAGAATAGATGTGAATATTTTTTTTGAATCATAATTTCTCTACAAATAATGAGATCATTTTAAGTTTTCTACATGATAAACTTGGCTCGCTGCTGTGAAAATGCTCGTTAAATGTGTTCAGACCCTGAACAGTTGGTTTCAAAGTGAAGAAGCCCCTTATCTTATCTCATCTTCAATCGAGTCCTCGATTCAACCACTCTTGGAAAACCATGACCTGCATGACTGAGACTTGTTCCTAAAATGCTTATTTCTACTTTTCCTTGTTTTTATTCATCCCTCCATCCATCCATCTTAGGGCTGCGCTCTCCTTTAAACGTCTCTTTATTCTCGATCACACATTTCCCCAGCGTGGCAAGAATATCGTTGAAACTTGAACCCTTTACACCAGAATTAAGAATAAAACTTTATACAAAAGGACCCATTGGTGGTAAATTCAGAGTCTTAAATCAAAACAGAGTAGAGATTCACTGTATAATCCAGGCACGAGGAGAGGAAACGTGTGCAGGACTGACTCACTCTGATTATAATGTTTACACGCCTGAGTACACACATTTACCTTCACATACACACACACACACCCATCAATTCATCACAATTTCAGTCTAATTATGGTGTGAGTGTAACACAACGTTTTTTAAAAAGGGTATTCATTACCGTAATGGAAGATTTAGTGTTTATTGTGACAGTGAGGGGGGTGGGGCTTTGTGTATTTTTAGCAGCGTGGCTCACCGGGTGCTGCAGCCTGATGACAATTAGACGCAGCTGTGTCCGATTGTCGGATTAAAGCTGCATCTCCCTGCTGATGGGCGCTGATGCTACATATGCTAACAGAGAAGCTAAGAGGACATTTGTATGAAAGTGAACCAAAGAGGCTTCGGCGAGGATGAAGGCAAAGAAGTCTTGTTTATCGTTTTGCTTCATTTAAATACCTCCGCAGCCCGTTTTTCTTACTGCGCGTTTCAAAAGTATCCTTCGTATTGAGGATGTCAGTACATGGCACAGCCTGCGTGCTTAGAAAATCTTCTCTCGGCGCTGCTAAGAAGAAACAACGAGACTTTGAACCGCGGGTCCCTTGTTATCTCATTACTTCCAATCTTGTGAAATTCACTGCGCTCAGTTCTATAAAGCGAAACAATAGTTCACTCATAAACTTGTCATTTGTTTATTTTCCAACAAACTGCTTTACCTCCCCCTGGTCCCAAATCGCTGGAATGGCTCCACTTTAAAACGCTGGATATGGATTCGGCACGTTTGCTGCATGTGAGCGCGTTCGGCTCGGATGACTGCAGGGAGTTTATCGGCCCGAGCCGCTTCATCGGGTAAAAGCGGCGTCCCCGGAGACGCGAGGGGGGGTTGGGTCACAGAAAGTTTCCTTTTGTCTCCTCCAGCAAATTGTCTTTCTGGACCAAGACACTTCAGCCAGAGAGAGAGAGATGGGAGGCATTAAAAGCAAGAGAAACAGCCCGGGAGAAACGCAGGCAAACAATCTGTTCGGAGCTCCTCACACTGCAGAGAGTCTCCATCCTAATTTACTTTCAGCAGCGCCGGGGTATTAAAGCCGTCGTCTCCCAGAATGACGTAACGGAGCAGCCAGCAGAGGACGATAATTAGACTTCAATCCGGAGCAAATCAGCTCATTTCAGCAGCGATCTCAGGTCAAGCGATACGAGCGACTTGGCTTTCGTTTCAAAACGCCGTTACGACTGCGAAAACATATTGGAATAATTATCGCACCGCGCCGGGAAGGACGAGACTTTAAGGGAGTAAAGTAGGGGAGAAAAAAGCAGTTAAGATGAATATTTAATGCACCTTAAACATGGCTGCCCCGCGACGTTTGGGCGCTGAGGACGAGCGCGATATCCCGTGCTACCCGCTGCCGGGCGCTACTGTCGCATCGTCCAATATTTCACATCGGTACGTACAGTACAGACGGCTCATCCCAACCCGACTGCCAAATGATTATGCGGCGCCTCGTCAGCTGAGTAATATAACAAAGTTATTTGTCCAATTACCGAACACCACACACATTTTCAAAACAACAGCTGTTGTATATTATCGGTGAGAGAGGAAGGAGCATAATGGGATCCGAGCTGCGGTGCCGCGATAACGATGTTTTTTTTTTTTTTGTTTTTTTTATATGCGCTGGGTTTTATGGAACAGATGGGCCTCTCTTGTCCTGAAGGAGTGAGAGGTCTGTTAGTTTTCATTCCACCTTTTAATGCCTTAATTGGAGAGGATTAAGTGGGCAGTAAGTGACCTGAGCAGGCGATTAAACGGCGAACAGGGTAATGTTACGAGAGGGGGGGGGCGGGGAGAGACGTGAGACCGGAGCACAAAGCGTCCACGGAGAAGCTGCCGCGCACGCCAAACACGGTGTAATCTCGTCGTCCTCTATCGATCTTCGCCGCGACGTGAATCGGGATGAACAAAGCAAAGACGTCACAGATAAATCCCACGATTCCCCGTTTTCACTGGAGGGAGACGAGGTAGACTTGAGCGGTCCTCAGCTTCGACTCTTCTTACTCTTTGCACGCTTCAGCTGCTTCTTCAATCAGCGTCTCAACCGATGACGAGACCAACTCACATTCTGCGGTACCCCAAAGAGATTCCCGATCCAATTGGCGTATCCACAACTGGAAAAAGTCCGTGTGACACTAATGTCGGTAAAGCCGTCCATCGGTCGTCCCTGTACGGACCAAAACCTGCAGCTTTTTTCACCTAAACCCAATCCAAAACCGCCGCGGCACCGCGATCTTGTCGTGCCGTTGCATTAAATTCACTTAGGCATGAAAGTGCAGCAGCCAGGTAGGCTCGTTTTGTCAGCCATGCTGGATCATCAAACATAACCGAGGCAGGCAGGGGAGGATGATTCCTATGCAGAAACATTTGTGTCCCTGAATGCAGTTCAAAGAGCCGTGTAAGCACTTTACCCTCGATAACCATCTGACTCCAGGCTGTGTAGCGACGGGGCTCACCGTCTACACCGCTCGCTGGGAGTGCAAATTGTGAATTTAGGCTTCATCTTCGTCGTCTGCTGTTTTCCTGTAGTGCGGGGGTTTTCAACCTATGTCGGACCTCCTTCCTGCCTCAGTTGTCCTTTGGACCTTCCATGTGGGCTCAGATTGGGCTTTTTCTTACCTATTTATCACATTTCTGGACTGATTTGGGATCTATTATACATTAAATTTCATCCTGTTCACGTTCAACAGATTTGTTTTTTTTTATCAGGTTAGTCACCAAATGTTGCCTCTGAATCTTGAAATCTACGAAAAGTGAAGACATGCACTTCACGTACCGACAGGCCGAGTTCAATCAATCGACAAAACGCTGCATTTCATGACATCCCATAATGAAGCCTCAAGCAATTGTATCTCCAAATGTACAAAACCAACGGATGATGACATCTTTGCATCAAAAGATGCGCCTACGTGTCCAAAAATGTCAAATGTCACGTCCAAAAAAATCCATTCAGCTCAGAAAAATGGAAATATTGACAACCTGGGTCCATTGTTTACATTCCAACAGCTGCACACATAAATCAGACTTGACAATCGTGGCTAATCGTACGCCGTTTCCAACAATGCTAACATGTCGGTGTTGCCTGCCCCGGAGACGCCTGTGGAGGATCCCCCTCAGGGTTCATCACCGCAGAGAGACGTGAATACTGATCTGCACCACGCTGAGGGACAGACGAGTGTTTCATAATCACCGAAATGCTTCCGTGTGTTTTACAATCAGAGGTGAGTTAAAGTGCGAGAAGTTAGCGGTAGCACAGTGGCAGCACAGGACCACTCTGTTCTTTCTCTGTCTAAAAATGTGCAAATAGCTGTGAGAATACCAAGCTAAAACTTCTTCAAACCTTAACACGGACTTGGATTTCCTTCCAGGCCCATGGAACGTCTGCACATTCAACTATCCCACAGAGATTCCCACTCGGAGGCTTTTACAGCCGAGGGCTGCGAACAGGCTCCCTGACGTCAGGAGGGTTTCGGGGCAGAAAGGGTTGGCCTTCTTTCGTGAACTCTAAATACACTTATGATAATTCTACAGTTCACTGAGACCACCAAACTTTGATTGAAATAACTCGTGTCTTACGGTCCGGGAGGAAAAACGGCAAAGGCCTTAAGGAAAGTGCTTGGATTACACGGCCTTTTGAACAAGTAACAACCTCCATGTGTGTTTGTCTGCCTCGGCCTGGAGGGAAATGAGATCCAGAGGTGACTTTTCCCCACAGGAATGCAGGGGTAGACGGAACAGAAGAATTAAGATCCGATGGCTGGAGGACCCAGATGAAGCCGAGGGGAAAGGAGCAAAAGGGTACGCTTATCAGTTTCTCACTTCTTTTCTGTCAGCTTGGATATACGGCCGTTTAAAACGAACCCTCGCTTCAGATTGGCTGCCCGATTGTGGCTTTCCTCCAATCAGTCAATCTTTAAAACCCCCCTCCATCAGATGGACCGACAGAGATGGAGAGGAGGACTCTTTCTTTCTACCAGAAGGTAAGAAAAGGTATTAGTGTGGAGAAAGCAGGAGGAGCCATGAGGGTAGAGGTGCTGTTTGAGTCCCGTGTTGTTTCTACCTCTCTGTTCCATCTTCAGAGGCGATTTATTGAATTACAGTTTGGTAGATTTCTTCTCCTGCTGCATTTATACAAAGACGAGTCCTCTGAGATGGACACAGTAGCTACCGTCCTCCATGTTGTTGAAGGGACAGTACGAGCTTTAAGAAACTGTCACAAAGAAAAATAGAACATTTGATGGCTGACAAAACTGACAAATAGCCGTTGGCCAAACATTTAGAGGAGCTCAGAAGAAAATGATGGAGAAACTTCAAAACACCCGTCTTTGGAGGAGTCAAACCAGAACCAATCCTGTTGGTCTCAAATGTACCGTAGTTCTACTAGTTTGATTTTTATTTTGAACCTTTTTTGTCATAGACCAGGGGTTTTCAACTCCCTGCCTGACTCTGAATCCACCTGTGGACCTCCGGTTGGGTTGGACGGGAACAGCCTCATGTCCTTTTCTGTCTCCTGTCCAGTCCTGTATTTATTCTTCACTCCATTGTCGAAAAGGACAGAGGGAGGGAGTTGCAAAATTTGTATTCAGATGGATTTGAACAGTCTGCACGGAGACAGACGCACCAGGTGACTGATTTTTATGAGGCTGTCGGATAGGAGAACAAGTACAAAGGACTCTTTCCCTTAAGATTTGTCCCCCTGACAACAGAAATACCAGAGCTAACCAATGGCTGCAGGCTCCTGTGGAATGAATCGGCCTCACCTTAGAGTCAGTGGAGATGATTTAGTGAGCATCATCACGTACGCCCTCATTAATAAACCCTTTTAATTGTTGTTGCAGGTCCAATCGGTGTTTAAAAGCACACTTTGTCTTTTTAACTCTGAGAAATTGCCCGCATTAGTGTTGGGTGGCATAACATAACAACGCAAACAACACATCCTGGACACGACAACACACCTGCTGCGTCTAAACTTACCAGGGTGAACCAGATTAACGTCTTTTATTGATTCGGCGCTGCGGGTATTTTCTTTATAAATATTGCAGGGAGATAATGCGACGCAATTGCGATTTCCCATTTGAGCGGTGGGAAGTAAACCATCAGGAGAATTCTCCATAACAATTCTGCTGTTAAATAGCTACGCCTCAGCGTAATGACATGCCTGGTGAGAGAGAGAGAGAGAGAGGGAGAGAGGGAGAGAGAGGGAGAGAGCGTGCGAAGGATGATGATAGAAAAGCCCTACGAATAGATTAGTTAGATTAATGCCATCGACATCCACTGCACGTCAATAAGTGTGAAATTAAACTTAACGTTTCTTTTAGCATCCATTAACACCCAATCCAATTATCCATTTGAACAGGGAAATGTCTAATTTTTAATTTGTTGGATTTCAAATGAATCCAATTATAAATCGTAGGGATGAATGACGTGTACCTGCTGTTGTGCGGTTTTGCCATAGCAGTAATGACGGCGTCTCCGTGAGCAGACTGCAGACTCACGTTGTATTTTAAGCTGCTTTTGGGACATTGGAACAAATTTTTATCGCAAAGTCTCGAAACCTTGTCGCACAAAATAGGCCCACCTGTGCCACCATCTTGGATCGCTGCAAACCTACCTGGAGTCTGAGCTCTTCAACTTAAGTTCCAGGCCCCAAAAACGGGTGCGACTCAAGGAAACGCTCGCTCGTTTTGACGGCTGCCCTCCGATCGTCCCGTTCTTGTTCCTGTCCTCACCTCTGGCTGCTCTCGATGTGCTCAACAAGTGAGTTGGACCAAAGCCAGGGGTGTAATTAGAGTTATTCTGAGCCAATAAATGCCATAAATACCTCTTCACTGTGTAATGAAGTAACAGCCGAGTGACAGATTTATTTATCTGCGTTAATGTGATCATTTGGTGGCGGTGGACTTATATAGATATAAAATGAGCGGTGGATGGATGGTTATGGGCTGCTGGCTTTGGCTCGGCTCATTTTTTTTCACGATATTGAATTCCCATCTCCATCTATCACGGCCTGCTACGTGTCAATGATGAGATGAATGCGTTTTTTTTTCATTTTTGGTTTTACCGATGACATCCACACCGTCTGATGGATCAGGATGCAGGATTTCCTCATGCCTTCATCTGGTTTTTGTAGGATTCAAACGGAAGTGAGGGCGAATTGTCGATCGTCGGTGTGTAACTTTTAGTGCCGCCGTAAGTGTGAGTGTGAATTCTTCGCCTCTCGACAGAGCACGATGGCTTAAATTCCTCGCACTCCTCCTTTCCAGGGAACATATTGTGCTTTTTCCACCTCTCGTTTTATGAGAGCGATACAATCGGGACCGTGGCGAACACACTCCAAGTTGTATTACCGCAGGCAGGTGGCCAGTCGGAGCGGAGAGGTTTGTCTCTCTTTTCACTCAGTGTGCACGGTTGTGTGTGTGTGTGTGTGTGTGTGTGTGCTCTTTATAAAGCATTATGATGCTTTCACCTACAGGGACAGGAATGATATGTATAATATGTCCACTGTAATTCCATTATAATTGGAACATAAAACTGTAATGAGCGCCCTAAACCTAGAAAATATCATTAAAAAAATATGAAGAAATTATATCATAATTAAATTCAATTACGTGAGTTAAACTTCAAAGGTATTCCTGGAGGAGTGCACATGATCACAATATTATAATTGTTTGGTTTTAAGTGAAACATGTAGGACGATGGTGTGCACGGATCGTGAGGCGCGAAATGTGCTCCCCCGTCACCATGGAGACAGCCAGGCTGCCCAGAGTTTGGCAATAGGACGCCGGTGGGGGACCAGGAAGAGACATAAGGCTGTCGGTGCCCTGACCGATTCAAGATGGATGGATGGATGGATGGATGGACGGACGGACGGACGGACGGATAGATAGATAGATAGATAGATAGATAGATAGATAGATAGATAGATAGATAGATAGATAGATAGATAGTTTGATGTATTGAAAGGTGTTTCTAGTATTTTTTTCTACACAATCAGAATCAGACACCTTTCAATACAGCATCACTAAAATAACAACCACAAAAAATAGAATTACACCTGAAAACATTATGTGAACATTATCAAAGGTCGTTGTTGTCATATTGGACAGGTGTATCTAATACGTTGTCCACAGAGTACTTGTACTTGTATTATAGTACTTGTATTATACTGATAAACCACAGCGGATGGGCTTCACTGAACATGCTACCGTTTAAGAGCAGCTATGTGTCGGACGTATCAGATTATTTCATGCTCCATAAACAGTCACAGTGAGGTCACCTGGAGGGGTTTCCACGGGAGACGAGCGGGTGACCTTGGGAGCGCTTCATTGGCACTCAATCTCTTAAGTGGTTGACCGGGTCGGAAGTCAAACGTCGTATATGCGGCGTGACACAAACACCTCAGGTGTTTTATCCGTGGGAGGTCAACAAGTGCGGCCATCTGCCTGTTCATTAGTGCTGACCTTTCCTTCGTTAAGTGGGGCCACGGAGGAGCTGGACTGTCAGAACGCCCAATCACGACACATGGATACACGGGGACGCATCGCTGCAGTCACACAGGGAAGGAGAAGAGGAAAAAGCAAACAATCTCTCATTTTCGTCTTCGTTTTATCTATTCTATTTATTTGTTGTATTGTCACTTTGTCATTGAAGTGACACACACGTGCGCAAACACACACACCACAGAGCACAGACCACATATGTACTGACAAGGCACATTAAGATGTAACCAAATAACCACACATGCAGAAACCTCTCTCTCTCTCACACACACACACACACACACACACACACAGCTTTAGCTTTAGCACTGGGAGAGATTGCGGTTGCCTGACAACAATTTACTGCTGTTAGACAGAAAAGAGTTCGGGGGGAGGGGTGCCGTTTGAGGAGTAATGGCCTTCACCCGACCACCTGGCCTGATTTTGTACAGAGTCACGCTGGGGTGAAAGAGAAAGTGAGAGAGGGAGAACCGGCAATATTTCTAGATCCAGTCAGACATGAGTGATAGCAGATGAAGATAGTGTTGATAGAGGGTAATGATTGTGATCTCTCTTTCTCTCTGTCTGGCAGGGATTTTGTCTGGGTTAATGGAGGTCGGGTCAGGGCGAGCAGGGCCTCCGTGTGATGGTCATCTGGTTATCTGGGCTGACTCACCCGAATGAATGATAGCGTGAGGTACAGGTGTCGTACAGGGCTGGATGTGAAGCATAAAAACGGGGAGAAGGTGAGCAGACGTGCGGCGGCGTCGTAAATCTGCTTTCAAGTTTATCGCCACCGTGTGGCCGCAGGGGAGAATTGCGCTTATCTGTAATTGATGGGGCAAAAAATAAAATAAATGTGAGTATCGATGTGGTTTCCGAAAATGACGACTTGACAAAATGACGTGCCAAGATGTATACGGTGATTAAATAAAGTTATGTGTGTAAAAGTTCCTGACTTTGTCTTATGAATGGTTTACATTTACATATTCTCGATCTCGATTCTCGGTCCTGATGAGACTTAACAGGACGTCACGGAAACACATCCAGATCCAGATGTTTTCTTTGGACAGAGAGTTGAAACCATTCAAGGCTGACGTCGACAAACATCGAAGACGAGCACGAGTCCAGCTGCAGGTGAGCCGCGCCACGGTCCCTTGTGACCGGCGAGCGCCGAAGAGCGCGTAGATCAACGGGAGGAAATGGCTTATCTGCGATTTACTGCGTCTATAAACACAGTTAGACTGCGTACAACATCACAGCAGTTACACATTACTGCAGTAAACGCACATTTACCCGTGACGGTGCTGTCGGTAAATAAAATCTCTTTATAGGAGGTGGAAACGTGTGTAAATGCCGTTAGCTCCTGGTTATGCTGGTACCCAATCAGAGAGTCAGCCCTCATCTCACTGTAT
>OMNV01001170.1:0-10183 GCA_900303265.1 Brotula barbata | reverse complement strand
AGATATCTGCACCAGCGCAATTTATTCTTACAAACTTGCACATCTCAAAGAAAACGTTTCATTAAAAAGAAAAAAAAATGTACCCACCAAATGCAGTGAGAGAGGACAGAGGAGAGGCCGGGCTGGGGTGGGGGGGCGTCTTTAAAGAGCTAATGCTGTTATCTCAGGGAGGGTAGCTGTCACTAATCTGATTGTGGTCCTTTTATTCTTTCCATGGTGGATTGATGTTGAATAATGAAAGGTAGTGGTGCCCAGACAAAGCACGAGGCCACAGGGATTAGTTCCCGTCCAGGAAACATTGATTTGGTTTTATTGCCCACAAATATTGATGGACTGCTGAGTGGAGGGACTAAATACAAAATACAAAGCTGAGCCTTTCAAAGCCAAAGTTCCACATTCTGTCCCCGCGGAGGGCTAGAAAGTAACTAAGTACTTTTTATCTATCTGTCTGTCTGTCTGCGTATCTCTCCCTCCATCTCTCTCTCTGTCGTTCTCCATCTTTCTCTGTCTCTTTCCTGCTATCTCTCTCTGTCTCTCTCTCTCTGTCGCTCTCCCTCTCTCTCTCTCTCTCTCTCTCTCTCTATCATATCGCAGCTGTGCAGAGTAGGAGTACTCGGAGAGTAGTAGGCGTAATGGTGTCATGGTTACTTCACTAAGACTCACTCTTTAACCAGTAAAATATCTTGACTGCTCACATTGTGTGCTGCTAATTCACTTTGAACGCTCTGCTCTGCTCTCTGCGTGGAAGAATAATCAATGAACGCGCCTAGCCCTGGAGCTCCGACTCACTAAAGCTCACTAAGGCCTTTTTTTTCTTCCTTACTTTAATGCTAGTGCTTCACTGATACAATAGCCAAGGATGAAGGGTGAATGTTTGGGTTACCACAGTGCCGCCTTCGCACCGCTCATAGCCACGCAACCAGGCATATCTGAGCCTCGGCTAAGACCGTCCTTGATACCTAGAAGGGAAGGGAAGAAGGAAGGTTTCCTGGCTAATCGGAACTTATTATTGACATCACTTGAACTATGGAATGACAAACAAAACAAATTTAAAAAAGCACCGGCGCATGTCTGGAAACCGCTGCTCGACGCGCCTTCCCTGCCTCTCTGAACAGCTTTCACGTTAATATACTGGAGCAGAGGCAGCTACCTGTCTGCCTCGGACTCCCATCTCTGATGACATCATCACTCAGCTGCAGCGCTGAGCTGATTGAAGTGCGCCGCTCTTTGACAGATTCCTGTCAGACTCGCTGAGTTTGACGGATTGGGAGCAGCTTTTGAGTTGACGCGTTAGGGATCGTAAAGAGGCTTTTTTATCGTCCCCCAGAACAAAGGGGTGACTCGGAGGAACGCGGCGCTGACTCCAATCCGCAGCCGATTGGCACCAAATGTAACGAAATGTGCATTCTTTCAGTGTGTGTTTTTTTCATTTATTTTTTTTATATCCTCTATCCAGCTGGCACGGGGGTTCTTTTCTGTTCCGTAAACTTTGGATCAGCACGCCCGGTCCTCGTTCTTGTCTAAGTTCTAAGTCTCAGAGCTGATGAGATGACGCACAGGAATAAATGAGTTTGTTTGATTGTTTGTTTTTGTTTACTGTGATAGAAATAGATAACTAGAAATACAACCAAAACAGGCCTAAAAGAAAAAGGGGACACAGAGATGCAGATTCATGTTTTCGTGAGTGAGATTGGCTGATTAATAATTCAAGTTAAAGTCGAAAGGTGTGTGTCTGCGTGCGTGTGCGTGTGTGCTTCCCTTGTCTCTTGTATTTGAAGTAGGTATTTCAAACGATGGTAAATACAGCCCGTCCCCGATGACGCACGCGCGAACAGCGCAAGGCCAATTATGTAATCACAGCGTAAACGGACCGTCGATGTTAAATTTCAGTTGGAAAGCAGATATCTGATTTGGGATTCTTTGAAATAATGAAAGTTTTATCTGCCATTAAGAGGAGAAGCGCCGCTATCGCCTTTGTTTGAAGGCAGAGTTTCTTTGAAGACCTCCGAACCGCGGGAACACACACATCCTCTCACTGCGGCTGAGAAAGCCTTTTTATCTCCCCTCCCTCTCCTTTGGCAGGCGCCTTCGTTTTGTTCCGGCAGATAAGAGGACATTCATCTTTTGTCTTTGCGGAGTCATAAAATGATTAAGTCATTTAAAAGTTGGCCAAGTCTTGTTCTGTAAAAGCTTTTGGGGCATTAAATTATCAATCCATAACACACTCTCGCAGACACACGCACGCTTTGTTCATTAGGCTGCAATAATCTACTGTTCTACAAATGTACACCATGTACAACACACAGAGTTGCGTGTCGCTACAATCCTGATTATCATCTGATCATTTGGATTTATTAGCAGCTGGAGAAGTACCCAGATATTTTACTCAAGCAACAAACTATGGTACACAGTGTCACACGTCCTCTGTTGCCAAATTCAAATTTAGTGGGCGTGTTGTGCTTTAATGTGTAGATTCCTTACAGATTTTTTCATGAGGATTTCAGCTAAAAGTTGAATGCAGCGTAACATGTGACCGCAGCCATATAATATACTGTTTTCCACTGGTATGTCAGTGATTTAAAGTACGAATGTCTTGCTGTAGTTCATAAACATCCTTTGTACTTACAATATGCTGTATAATAGACAATACAGGGATGTAAACAGAGAGGAGATGCCATTTTACAAAGGTCATTACCAGTCTCCGACTCGGGGACAGGCTGCCGTCCCGTCTGTCTGTCCTTCCTTCCATCTGCGTCTGTGTGTGGCTCTGTCTGTCTGTTTGTCTGTCGGCGTGTCAGCTATGGTTGGGTGACAGAGAGCAGGCTCGGAGCCATCACTCCAGATGACAACAAAAGCCATCTGTCCCCCTGCTCATCATTAACCCTGCTGGCTGAGTCCCGGCCGCTGTGCTGACACAGATAGAGCGTAGATATGGATGAGGAAATAACTGGCAAAAAGCTGACACATCCCAGCACAGGCGGATGATTCCATCATAGCCTGGCACATTTTGTTGTAAGCAGCAACAGAATGAGTTTTGACATTTGCTTCTCTTTCTTTTTTTTGTTGTTTTGATGTCTGTAGAGGGTGTCTCCAGACTGCGGCTGATACGGATATTTCCTGTCAGAGTCTCAGGATTTCTCTCTCCGCCCTGTGCTGTGATTGCAGCGACGCAGAATGAGGTCAGTCTGATCTGCGAACGCGCAGTCTGCACGTAATTGTATATATATTTGAAGCTAGATTGGTCAAAATAGGTGGTCCGAGTGGAAATGTTGGACACCAGCCCCTCATATTCATCGATGATATGGGTACAAATGTGATACATCCACAGTCAAATGCACCACAAAGTCACCACTTTGTTCAGTTCATTCTGATGTGAATGAACTGCATAATTTCAAAGGCAAAATGTACAGAAATTATCTGAACAATGAACATTTACTGAACAGCTGAGGAGAGACAAGTGCACCGTTATTAATCTCAGTCATTAACAGTGATGTACAACAGTTTAAAACTCTTTCTACTATCAGACGCGATAACGTGACATAAAGGAGACGGGGTTCCCATAGAAACCAGCGTTGGTCCACCGTCGGAGGGTTTAGAAACGGCTTTTAACTGATCACGTCTCCATCTAAGCACGTTAGATACTCATCTTTCACAAAGCCAACCATCGCACGTTGTTAATGTTTCTTAACATTCACCAGCAGGCGAGACCAGCCGAGAGCCGACCTGAAACCTCATAAGCTGTCGCGTGCGTGAAGCTGATGGATGCAAACCAGCAGCCCCACAGTATTAAACGCAGGTAAATCAGGTCCAGACCCAAAAATTGGCTGTTTACGCAGAAAGGCATGCCGATTATGTCTTAGAGCGTGAGCGCCAAAACAAAAGTAATACGCTCAAAATAAAGAACCCCTTAAACACTGGTCAACACACGAATCCATCAATTTGTACCCCTTTAAAAGATTTTAAAAGAAAAAAAATGCCTCTTTATATTTGTAGCACATAATTAGAAGTTATAACTTTAAAGAAGTTATGAATTTTTGAAAATGTTTCAAACCATTATAATGACCCTTGTTTTTTTAATATATAGCATCTTTATATTTCCTTAAATTTGTCTTCCTTCTTTATTCTTATTATTGTCACGCCGGGTGTGCATCCTGACGCGTCCATCGGCAGTTTACGATGCCCGCGTTAGTCCACAAAATCTCTCCGAACTTTCAATATTCCATCAATTATGACAATATAAAGTAATCTATGCCTGTAATTGGTAACAAAGCAACATTTTATTCGAGAGCAGAGGAGCAAGAGCGCAAATGCAAGGAGAACCCAGGCAGATAGAAGAGAAAACACAGCAGCAGCCGCAGCAGCGTTGACGTCTCACCTTATATATGTGTGATAAGAGAGCGCTTTCAAACAAATGGTAAAAGTGCTGGATAAGAGATACGATCTGCCGCTGCCAGCATATTTCTTTCAAACGGCTCTGCTGAAGCTCGGCTATAAAATGCCAGGACGGGATGGCGGCTGAGATTAAATACATCCAACATGTTGCCACGAGCGCAGATATATGCGTCCGAGCTGCACCGCGCGGGCCCGCGTGGATCCATCCGACATATCGCAAAAGCAGAAAACACTCCGTCACGGTTTGCGGTCGTGTCAGAGAGTCGAATTGTTTGTTTTGGCGGAGAAGTTTTGGGGTTCTAAATCTCCTGTAGGATCCTGATGAACGCGTCGCTCTCGTGTGGATATGTAACGGATGATGTTTTCTCCACCTTCAGCATTACAGAGAGGCGTGAAAGTGCTGAGAAGATGGAGACGAAGCGTAATGTGAACGTGAAAACAACACAATTCTCTGTTCTCTTAAACTCTCCCTCACTAAAAAAAAAAAAATCAAAAACTTAATAAAAAAACTCGCCTCGAAACATTAAAGCCGCACACCGAATCTTATTATTTATTTGACACGTGGCAGGAGCGAGCAGAGGAAGGATCAAGCGGCGTTTCCTGTCACGAGGAGTGCCCTCGATTGGCCATCAGCGCGCTCAACAGCCAGTGAAGCGTTCCTCTCGTGTCGCCTCTCCAACATATTGACAGTACTTGGCAGAGGGGCGTGAGGAATTGACTCGCCAATAAGTGGCGTGAGGCGAAGTGTGCCCGCGCGCCGTGTTACGACAGAGAGAAATTTGCCGACTTACACGTGTCTGAAGTGTGAGAGTCACCGGGGGTTGAGGAATTTGCAATTGTGATGAATTACAAAAGCTTTCTATCCAAATGAAAACCTGCATCTCTGCTGATAAGAGAAATAATTCCTCACACTGCCAGTTATCTAATTGGCTCAATATAAATAGGAAAGCAAAACGTCCCTTTTAATTAATGCGTTGATAATTACTCTCTCCCTCCGAGGTGTCTGGGCTTGGCCGGCAACAAACAAACCGTGCTGGTGTTAAGCCTACACATCTGTTTATTATATTGAAAGCTTTGTCTTTAATTAGATGCTGTTTATCGCGCGCACTCTACCAAAAAGGAACAGAACACAAACAAGTGCCAGCATCCAATTAAATTCATGGACTGGAGATGATCTTGACAGAAGAATAAATAAAAGAATAAATTTTAGACGTTTGGAATTCTGTCCAAAAAATGACGATCCGAGAACACAAGTGAGAAGGCCTGTATTCTGCTTTCTGTTGTTTGCCCTTGTTTCTCTACTGTAATGTGGTATGGAGTGTGTGTGTGTGTGTGTTGAACGTTGTTAAACATGCTAATTTTGAAGTTAATGTCCAGTAAAGGCAAACCCATAGGTCATGAACTGCTCTGAAAGCTACGTTTTAGCAAGCTTTTACGGTGGCTTTAAGGAGACGGTACCCTAAAAAGTACCTGTTTTCACTCAGTGTGCACAGAAGTGGCTGAAAAGGCGTGTTTTATCCACATGAAAGCATTCTAAATCCATAAAAAAAAAACAAAAAAACGTTAATCTCTCTATGGAAATAAATTCTTTGATAATTGTTGACACTTTTAAGGTTTAAGCACAGTTTAGGGTTATTCACATTCACTTTTCACATCACAAAACAATTGATAATCCAGTAAACACTTAGAAAAGGCATAAAAAAATTATAAAACCCTCCCTATTTGTAAAGACGTTTTGATTAAAAAAGAAAAAAATCCCAATATCCATTACATTAACTCTTACTTTAAGTTGTGGCATTTTAAATTTCTCTTGACTCTGGATGTGTTATTCTTTTATACAGATTCCCCCATAATTCGCCCTGATACACTCGGTATGTTTGGAAACGTTTGGCTTTCTGCTCGAATTTGCAATAAAACCTCATAGAGATGGACTCATCGGAGGTTACCTGAGAGTTAGAGCACCACCGCTCCGTCCAACATCTGTCCTAAACATCTGTCTGAAGACGGAGGCAGCCTGTTGGCCCTTTCCTGGGTTCTCTGTTGGCGCTGAGCCCTGAGCTGATTGGAATAATGACCTCAGTGAGAGAGGAGAGCAGGAATCAATGCGGTAGCCGCAGGTGTTTATCGTGTGTGGATGTTCTCTGTAACCTCGCGGTACCAGGGACCCAACACCCGTTGAGACGAATTACGTTGTTTGTTTTTGACAATTGTGTCAAAAAAACTAACGCACAGACACAACTTTAATATTGTCAGCTTCCAGAATTCATCTCCGGGTTCACGCCGTTCGTCTCAACGTCAGAGGAGGTTTGTTGGAGCCCGTTAGAGACTTATTCTGCTTCGAGTGTGCTTGACATTTAGCTCCGCTCATCACTAGACTAGACCACAAACAGTGAGGGGCGAGCCGGAGCGGAGGATCAACCAGAGAAACCGCAAGTCTGGCAAATGTTTCCCTACTAATACACACGGGGTGAAAAGGTCAGCGGGCTGCGGGTGGGAGACGGTTCCATAAACGCAGCACTCAGACACGACGCCTAACAGCAGTTTGGGGACCTAACAATGCCGTGGCATAAATTGGACATGTGTCTTTGTGAGACGCGACTTGGCAGGCTCTCCTTGGCTCCGAGCCCTGAGGCAGCTGCAGGTCCTGCCCTCTGGTGGAGCACAGGGGGCATGAAGGCACAGCACTTAAAAGGACGGATACGTTTAAAAAGTATAGAGAGAAAAGGCGCAGATCCACTGTACGTATTAGATTTAAGATCTGAATTCAAGGACGTTCCAAACGCCCAAAGAATCATAAACTTTATTCCTATGTGTGTTTCTTCTCAAAATAAAAGTGTGCAACATGACCACAAACCAGATGAAGTAGAACAGAACAGGTCAGAACATGAGATAAAAGAGAGAATAAATCTTAAAACAGATTGATAACCAGTAACATCAAAGTGTCAAAAGACAGAAATATGATTACTATTTTAAAAGACGAGATTTTAAAAGAACACTCTGGACATGTTGACAGCTGCTAGTGTGCCTGATAGCATCGTTATTTCTTGTCTGGCATGTCTGTTATCTGACAGACAGTTTTTGTGCTTGTAGATATTGTCTTTATCGTCCCAAAACATGCAAATAGACGAGTATAAATTCTCTTTTATGGTATATTTTGCCTTTAGGCTCAGCGTGTACGTGGCAGCCACCAACAGGGGAAAATGATTAATGGAGCCAAGGCTGGAACAGCACCATATTACATCCTGGAGTGCTCAGGGAACGTGGTGAGTGTGTATGTGTGTGTGTGTGTGTGTGTGTGTGTGTGTGTGTCTGTAGGTTATATTAGGTGGTGGGTCTGGCAGAGATTTCATTCCCCATCAGCTCCTTCTCACAGCTCAAATCTACCTCGGTTGGTTCTCTGATCACTCAAGCAGAAAGAAAAATGCAGTAAATTCAGCTGAGCAGCACCGCTTTTACACATACACACACACACACACGGAGCTTAATCTTAAATTAATAAACCTTGAAGTCCTTGTTTTCTTATTTATGGAAACATCCTCTGTGTTGGAAAAGTGCTGCATTCTGTGCGTATGTCTCGTCCCCTGGATTTTCTATTGAAGGACTTTGATTTTCTGTAGTTTCTCTCGGTTGTCATTATATGAGTGCTGCTGCTGCTAAAACAATGAGCTGGCTTTACCGCTCCACAGGTTTGTATCCCCACGAAACACCCACCGAGTTGTGAATGGTAACGTACAGCTCCGTACCTGACTAGCAAAACAAAGTTTAAGGTGGACAAATCATCCAGCTCTCCATGTATTTATGATGTCCTGGAGGTAGTACGCCCTCATACACCTTACAAAGCGTGGTACAAGGCGGTACGAACTCCAGAACTCCAAGTCACTGAAGTTTCTTTGATTTGCAGCATAGCTACTAGCTACTAGCTTATCCTACTCGATACCAGTAGCTGCTTAGAAATGTTCCTTGAAATTCTGTCTTTTGGCCGACCTGTTGCTTTTGTTTCAACGCGTTTGTCCTCTTTCATTCTTTTCAAAACACGTGGCACCATTTTTGCAAAAATGCCACTTTGTCAAGTCGGCGTTTCCCGGCATGTCGGTGCGTTCGCTTTGCACAGGCTCGTTAAATGTCTCAAACGACGCCAGTGGAGATGCTGAGAGTGTGAACAAATTTCTCCCCGTCTGGCAGAAACTGGGGGGAAAAATGGGCAAAGTTTGCATCGTGTGAAACTTTGAAAACGTTTGATGTGTTACACCAGTTGTATAAACACAGCGAACAACAAAAAGCCTCGTTTTTGGGAGGGGATAAAATGTGGTTTCTTCTTTACGCACATGAGGAGTAGATATAATTTGTCGAACCAGCCTTGAGTTTCTTTGTATTCGTACCGTTGTGTGTGTGTCAGCAGCCTTGCCAGCGACTGATGATCCCCACAGAAATGTAACAATTGATGCAAACACTGCCTGTCCTCCTCCTGAACTTTCCCGTGTGCACACAGGGAACGTCACTCATCCTCAACATATAAAACACAGGGAAAAAAAAAGACCTGAGACATTTCCTCCTCTGTTCAGAGGAAAAAAAAAGAAGACAAAAAGCGCGTCCCGAGTGGAACATTATGAACTCTGCCGTTTCCCTCAGCGTCAGATAAAACCTTGTACCGAGCCAGAGTTGCATAATAAAGCGAACAGAATGCAGGGGTGCATATTTACACAAACAGGGCTCTTAAAAACGACCCTCAGGAGCCATTTGTGCTCGGGGCGAAGCGCTCTCAAGGAGAGAGATTTATTTGGCTTCATTATGTTTGCGTGCTGAGTCCAGCAGAGACATCATTTGTTTTCGACACTTTTCTGGCCCATTAAACCTCATTACATATTGATCCTGTTCCTCAAGATGATAATGTACCATTTATATCCATCGCTTCCACTTCCTGCTTCCTCCGCAGCCATCGTTCATAAAGTGTCACCGAGTGTCTGGTAGGCAGAGATAAAGTGCACACAAACAAAAAGATGCGTATTTCAGATCACTGTTGGCGTTTAAGACGACATCCGCAGAATGTTTATGAGCTGTGGTAATATTGACTTCAACTGTGTGGCAAACAGACGATAAAACTGAACTAATACCTACAAAATGACTACAAATCTCCAGGAAGTGGAGATTTGACAGCGACATTATGCTTGTTTACTATCACAGAGGTAAATCTTCAACGGATGATGAGTATTTTTCCACCATGGCACTTTGCTTTTCACTTACCGTCATTTCTTGACTCCGCGTGTCTGGAAACGTTCTTGTCCGTCCAGTGGTGGACAGCGACAGTCTCAGTCTTTCCAGACTAGCCCTGTACTTATTCTTCCGATAAATCAGTCTGGAAAATCCACTCTCACAGAGAAACGACTGTTATTCAGATGGATTTGATTATTCTCAAACGAGAAAGAAAAGAATATAAATTGTTCCCAAAAGTGCCAGCATTGCTTCGGACCACCTGCACTTCCCTAATAAACCACCAGGAGGCTGCAAATCAGGCCAAAAATAAACCCAGGGGATGTTCCATGATGCACGCTCACAGTCTACATGTCAAACATCCCTAAATTCACGTTTGCAATGTACAGCTGTCAACATCTGGAGCAGCTTCTTGCGGACCCCGCTGACGCTTGAGTCCACGGTAGATTTGTTGATTTTGGTGGATTTGTTTGACGTTCATAACTCGCCTCTGTAGCTGAGATAAAATCGTTTCCCTGCAGGCGTCATAAACATTTCATTTCAAAGCGATCTCTTTCAAAAGACGCTTGAAACCCGCTCGGAC
>OMNV01001169.1:24600-41758 GCA_900303265.1 Brotula barbata | reverse complement strand
GGAGTGAGCCCTTTCTAGTTTTGCATCCCCTAAAATCTTCACAGATAAAAAACAAGACAAGCCAAAATATAGTTTACAAAGGAAAATAGAGAATTCATCTTTTTTTTCTTTTTTCTTTTTTTTTTTTGACATGAAAATATCTCCCGAGTATACATCTGGTGTGAAACAGTCAGCATTCACATAGGGCAGAACAGTCCATGTTTTCATGACAGGAAGTCACAAATAAAGTGCGAAGCAACTAACAGACTAAACATTGCACAAAAACAAAAAACAAAACAAAAAACACACTTTGGCCAGTCAAAAAAACATGACATGATAAGAACAGCAACATAAGTCAACCCCTTCACTTGAGCGCAGCCAGATCAACGTCCGGTAACGTCCGAGCAGAATGGGGTTCACGTGTCTCCCATGTTATGCATCAACTGTGGAATACAGAAGCTTCAGTTTCACTTCAAGTCCACGTATGCAAACCGTCAATGCCAATGCCGACCTGAAACATTTCCCAACAAAACAAACTGGTTTCCATTTTCAACGTTTGTGCTGACAGAGAGGTGGCGCTGGATCAACTGTAGTTTTCTTTACAAAGATCAACTGACTGTTTACACTCGTATGTGGTGAGATGCTACAGTAAGAAAGAGGGTGCAACAGCAACAGTCCAATTCCTCACAGGAAGTGGGACAACTAAAGAGAAGAGTTGAGTCTGGCCTCACTTTGAGGACCAAAAACATAAACATCAGGTCATTTGGCAACAAAACTAGGACACTGGCACTGAAATACATTCTTTTATCATCCATGAAGTAGCTTTATATAGAGATGGAGGTAACAGAGTCACATAACGAGAAACTGAGTTAACTGTTGCACAGGAGGAACCCATACATGCATCCCTTTACACGTGGTGGTACGTTATGTTACATAAATCAATCCTGCGGAGCTATAGAAGGCCTTCATTTAGAGGTTTCTGACTGTCAGGTTATTCATGCATTTTGTTTCAGCTACAGCGTATGTACAAGATCAATGTGAATGACAACTATTCAGCGCGATGGAAGGAAATGAGCACAAACCTCTGCCAGTCAAGTTTGGTTGAAACGCGATACATTTTTTTTACTGTGAAATGCGTGATCATCTTTAGGACGCATTTCACACATTGGTTTCTGCGGCTTAAAGGAAAAATCCAACTTAAGAGACATCGACACTGTTAGAAGAAAAAAAAAGTTCGGGTGATGCATGTTACGTTTTTCTGCCTCGTCTCGTGTTGTTCTCACGGAGGAGTGACCAAGTGCAACTGTGATGCAAAAAAGCTGGACGAGACAGCAGTGAATGCTTCAGTGATTTGAAACCGTAACAGGATAAGTTTGGGTGAAACGTATCCCTCAGAGACAAGGGGTCTTCTTTCCACAGCTGCCATATTGCACTGATTTTCAACAATCCCCACGGTTGTATGGCATTCTGGGAAATGTAGGAACAGAATGGAGAGCCAAGGCAGGTTGAGGGAATGAGAACTCACAAGACAAAAAAAAAAAAAATGGCACAAAGTAACTCCTGGAATGAGTTGAACATCAATGGATCAGAGTTCTAACAGTGCATAGCGATACAAAGATGGAGTTTTCCTTTAAGAATCATTTTGAACTCATTTGCATAGGAATCACCGATCTCATGAGGGCAGACTAAACCTCTGATGGAGGTATGTGGTAGACAGCAGAGGTTCAACCTAAAACAAGCGGTGTACAGAAGATGTTAGCAGTAAAATGTTGTGATTCCCTTTTTTGTTGGGGGGTGGGGGGGGGAAGGGTGATATCTTCTCCAGGTGAGTAAATGATCAAGCGCGTCTGTACATTAAAATCACAATATATCAAACATGATCCCACAGATCTACAGACAACTCTCAGGGAAACTCTGACAAAAGGCTGAGGCAGATTGTTTTGAACCAAACCTTCAGCGAATGTTTCAAAATTTAACCGTGTATTCAACATTTTGGCAAAACGGTTGCAGTGACGCTTCCGTCAACATGGATTGTGTTGTGGATGTACAGCAAGATGACATCACTGCATAAATCTCCGGATAGGACGCTTGTAAACATTTTCGACTGTTGATAAGGCGGCGTAAACAGTTTTAGACTCGACTATATCCCTGATTGTGTAAGACTTTTTTTCCTGGCTGTTTTACCGCGCTGAACAGAGGGAGGCAGTTAAAACAGCCTCCAATACTTTCAAAATATAAACACATAAACTCTGTGATAAAGCAATTCTCTCGGCCATATAATTCTTTGTTAAATAGCTTGCGGACCATTTGTTTCCTTAACAGAGCTGATACGATTTCTAATTCCCAATATAAATATCCACATATTCATAAAGCAGCAGATATAATACTTTTCCATTCAGACAATCAGAGGCTTTGACAACAACCGAACAATCAATCAATCCCTAAACGCTTTGCTCTGGTCGGTCAAAAGAATCTTTACAGTCGTTTTTTGTTAGAGCTTCCCTGTCCAGGAGCTGAAAGCCTCCCCATATTTGCACTCCTTCTCAAACACTTTGAAACCGTCCTTTGATTATTATTTTTTTTTGTCCAGCCTTATAAAATATCAACAATTTGGCTATAAACTGTACCGCTACAAAATACAGTACATTGATTTGTCAAACCTCAACACAAACGTGACCACAAATATCACTGACCAAAAGTTTAGCTTCTCTCAAATACAAGAAAGTCTTACAATAAGTTACGAAAATACCTTGTCACATCAGACACTTAAGTAGAACAGTAGAATACTCATGTAAGGCAAAATCGGGTGATTTCACAGTGACGACTTAAAAAGATTAAAGATTTTTGTGTTCTCTGGTTTAAAAACAGCTCCCTTCCTTAAAAAGAGGTTCAGTCTCGTTACACTGGCTTTTCACTGGCACAGAATGAATTTGGAGTCTTTAAATTTCTAGTTAAATAGAAATACCTGATGATTTCCTCAGAAAAAGAAGTTAATTCAAGTGGCGTAAAACCAACCCATCTCTGGAGCGTTCAGTATAGATTTGATTTGACCTTTAGTACTGGGCAGCAACATGGTAACATCTACCCCGTCCTACACAGAATGGCACATTAAACAACAAAGAGCAACTATGGGGAGGTTTTGCACTCCTTCATTAACCAAGTAGCTTAACAAACACATATAAATATGTTAGTAATTAATAAATACACACAAATTACATCAGTGCAATTTCACACTATGCCTACACAGAGTATTTTGGCATCAAATTTAACTTACGAAATGGAATATAAAAATTTTAACCAAATAAATAAATAGAACGTATAAATAAATAAAACATCAAAACATACATGATGAAAAGAAGTTTTGGTTGTCAAAATAAAGCTTTAAGTGTGAAATAGAAAGCCGTTACGGCAAGATGGGAAAACCGATTCGTCTGACAGCAGGACAGAAGTGACGCAGCTGTGGAAATTTTTTTTTTTTTGAGCACAGCTGTTTCATGGGTACGGTTTAGCCCAACGTCCTAGCAGCTTCCTGCTACGAGAAAATAGAAACAATAAATCTGAAAGTGTGTATGAGAGGAAAAAAAAATATTGTCAAATGTGCGTTTTTTTTTTGGAATATAAGTGGCATGTAATGGTACACTGTAAACACAGCAGGCTAGCGAAAGCGCTGAGCGACCAATCTCATTCAAAACGACAGCGAGGCCATTCCCCAGCAAGCCACAGGATTCTTTTTTTCCCTGTTTGTCTTTTGGTGGCGCATCGTTTCAAAGGGCTTTACGGAGTCAAGGGCAAGGTCGGACAGCTGAACGGCCATGCAACACGGGAGAGGGTTCATCCTGCCCTTGATTCGCTCCATTAATGCAGATTTTTCTTGTTTTCCTTGGCCACAGTCAGCATTCCACATCACAGCCGGTCCATCCTGAAGGTGTCTTCAGTAGCGGGGTCGGTAAGCACCATGTCGGGGTCATTGAGCATGTGCAGTCCGTCCAAGGTAAGGGGGTCGATCTTCAGCTCGTCCAGAGGGAACTGAGAGTCTGCGTCGAAGCTGACGTCGCCGACACCTGCCAGCGAGTTGGTCAGCTCTTTGGAGAGGCTGGGAGGGGATTCACCTGTGACTGCGGCACACAAACAAAGGTTTACCAATTGCTTTTTGGCAGCGAAGTGGGGCTGCGACAAACAGTCGTGATTATCAAGAATGGCAACAACAAAAACTTGTCTACGATTATTTTCAGTGTAAAATCGTTGTGATTTTTTGTGATTTGCGTGACGCGTTTTAATCAGGCGAGTGCTGCTGGGAAGGTCAGAAATGAAAATTTATGATCTTGAAAAGCTATTTTGTAAACAACTTAGCAGACAAATTCAATCGCTGATATGCCTGGAAACTTACGGCAGCCAAATGTATTTAATATAGAACAGTTTTCCATGTGATCGGCGCTTTCCATGACCAAATAAGTGAAAATGACTGTGACAAAGCAGAGCCACGTTCAGGATCCTGCGTGATCATGGTCCGGCCCTGCATTTGTTTCAAAAGGTAAAGGTGTCTCTGGGTACCTGTGAGGATGATGTTGGGGATGTTTCCATGGCTACTGTAGCCAAGCTGCTGGGAGTCTTGTAGGCTGCTCCCAGTGAGGCCCATCATGGCTGCCTGTGTGTAGTTGAGTGTGGAGCACTGGTTGTAAAGGCCAGCGGAGCTGATGGGGTTCTCTATCATGTTGAACTGCTCCAACTGTAAAGTATGAACATGAGCTCAGCATGAATGTGAAAAAAAAAACATGCTTTTCCAGTAGTTTATCAATGATGTAATCCTTGTTACCTGGTGAGAAAGAGCATTGGTCTGTCTTGATGCCAACTGCTGATCATAGAAGGAATCGCCAAATATACTGCCCACCACTGGAATGTGCTGGAAGAGAGAATTTTAAGCCACAAGAGGTTCTGAATATAAAAACGGCAAGATGGATTAAAATACAGAACCATGATTGAGCTAGATGGTGAGTTATCTGGGGCTAGAAGCAGACGGTTTCAGCGATGGAATGACAGAAAACACAAGCAAAACACAAAAAGTCAGGGAAGAATCTGACTAAGTGACCGAAACGAGTGGTGTTCATAACGAGGGCTGTCAGGGTTTGGATTTAGCCGTGGTGATACTGCAGGTAAAAATGATACCTTGGTGAGACCTTTTTTTTTTTATAATAAATGAGGCAGCACGCACTTCCACTGTGTTGCAGTGATGTTCTGACCGCGGCAGCCCTGCTTATGATGGCACAAACACAAATCATCTTAGTGCAAGTACAACCGTACTGAATAGGAACATTACACGGAATGGCTTTTATGAGGTCGCAGTCTAACCTACGGCGCCCACTGTGGCCTCCAAGAACATCATCAGCACAGGAACGCCAAGACTTCGCAAACAGTGTCAAGCATGTTAGGGGAAACTGGCATTATAAACACGAAATATGAGCGAAGATTAAAAAACATTTTATTTTTAATATCGCGAGTTTTGTTGCTGCTTGACTTGCATTTTACCAGCGGAGGAAACGGACTGCTTTTCAGCAGGCAAGCACGCTGGAACCGTTGGAGGTGGACAGAGCTTTGCTTAGTTTAGCTAGCTTTACGTATCAAATTGGCCATTTACATTTGCATTGTAAAATCCAAACACTATCCAGACTTTGGAATTACACTTGCTTGAATTACTCTTGCTACACGCAGTCTGTCGACAAAACCTTTCCAGGTGCGAGATGTCTAGCTGCATAACTAGATAAATGTTGAATTAAAAAGCAATTTAAGTGTCAGACTTCTTGTCAACATCCTAAAACTCAAGCTCAAGGATCTGTCTTAAAATGTATTACATTCTAAGACTAGATTTAGCAACTGATAGAGCAAAACATTACTGAGAGGAACAGAAATTAAAGGCCTCACCCCATCAACAAATTCTTGCCACGTTGTCATGCACACAATGAACAGTGAGAGTGATGAAGAACGTATGGGCTATGATGCAGCTAACACCAGAAATGAGTAACTGCAGAGAAAGAGTGTGGGAGAGAGTGAGAGAGAGAATGGAAAGCAAAGCCTAACTGATCTACAGTTAGCTTTCCCTGAGGAGCTAAGCCCTTCCCACAAAAAGCAAAGCTAGCTCAGTGGCTGGGCTCTTACTTGAGGCGAGCCGCTGGGGGAGAAGCCTTGATTGGAGACAGGGGAAGTTGGAGACTGAGTGGCTGGTGAGCCAGTCTGATTGCGGTACTGTTGGAGGGAAGAATGTGGGAAAACTTTGGTTTGATTGGTCTGTGGGTAGATTAGCATCATATGCTGGTACTGTTGGTCCCAAAATTGAACCTGAATGGCAAAATTGAGGCGGCTGATGTGTTCAGCAGGTGAAAAAAGGTTTTGTGTTGTTACAATTGTTTATCCTTTTACAGCATGCATACCTTCAAATGCCGACGTCTTAAAATTCTGTTTTTCAGGCGAGGAATGTTACATTCGAAAGAATCAGGAGCATCTTCCTTGCCAAAAGAGTGAAAAGTTCACTTCTTTGGTAATGAAAATGTGGAAGACTTGAAGGTAACAGACAGAAACTGGGGGAAATGGTATAATTTCCTTGTAGATGTCTGACTGACAGGATGTCATACTATGAACTGACAAATCAACGTTGAAGCCCAGGAACACTAAAAATGATGCGAATTAATTGGGAAGCATTCAGGCTAGACGATAGGATAGAAATTCATACAGTGCACGTTGGGAAAATGAAACTAATTTTTGAAAATTGATTAACAAAATAGTCTGGGCCCCTTTTTTATTTTCAATCTGCTTCTGTTCTGCTGCCGTCTCAGTTTTCCGTTGCCTTACCGAGCTGATGCTGATGCTGGCAGTGGTCTGGCTCTGGCTGTCTGGGGAGGGGCTCGTGACGGTGGGCGTACCAGTGGAGGATGGGGTTGGAAAAGTGATGAGCCGGATGCCCTGAGTCAGAGCCTGCTGCTGCTTTTGCAGGTCGTTGAGCAGTTGAGCCTGGGCCTGAGCCGTCAGCTGGTTGAACAGAGGGTACTGAGAGAGCTGCTGCTCCAGGGACAGAGACTCTGTTGGCACCGCCTGAGGAAAGATGCATCCAGAATTTGAGCTTTCCCACAAATTTCAATGTATTCAGGATTATGCCAGAGCTGACCTGGCACCAGGTTTTTGATCTAATATTTTTAGATAGGATTAACGGCACAGGCTGCTTGCAACACTGGGTGATTAAATGGAAAAAAGCATGCTTTCACAGGCAAAATGCCATCTTCAAACACAAATTTGTGGCTGTACCGGTTCTTACAGCCCAATTCATAACTGCCTCAACAATGATTGCAGGCCATATGACTGATGATCGTTATGGGTATGCTCTGATCATTAGGGCTGTCACTTTTTATTTGACTGTACTTTCAAAAAGGTGAGAAATAAAACATTTGAGCTGTAATAACGTTCAAAATCAGCAATTTACAGTCTAAAATTGCAACAGATCAGTTGAAGTAATTTACCATATGATCCAGCAGAGGGCACTCTAAAAAGTCATAATGAGCTTCACCCATTGCATGCCCTGCTGACCTATCACTAAGTCAACTAATTATTTTCTGTTGTTTCCATTGACAAAATGGAGAACATAAGCGAGCCAAGCCACACCGCATCGATCACGATTTTTGGAAAAGGTGACAGCCCTAACTTCCATGGGTAATGTATGAGCACCTCATTAAATGAGCACTCCTTAATTACAGTAAGTTTACTTTTTCACGCTTCATTTGTGAATAATGATGCTAAGCCTCTCATCCTGTCTATATTACTGGCTTTACTGTTAAATCTAGCTGCAACTTCAAGTTACCATTGAAGGCTGAGTGCAAAGCCTTACCTGTGTAATATTAATTGGTGAGGACAGAGTGGGCGAGAGCTGCTGTGGGGACTGCTGGAGATGGAGGTCAGAGGTGAGGGTGAGCGGCACCACAGTCGGTTGCCGACGCTGTGCTGTTACTGTCATGGTAGGCTGAGAGGAAGTGGGGATCCCTGACAAAAGAAAACTGTGTTAAATGGGTTAGTTACCATCAGCATCACAAACGCGTGGTTCTCGTTTACATGGCACAATAAGACGAATACTAAGGGTGAGGCTAAAGCAACAGTATCCCCCACCTCTCTGCATTGTGAATATCGAGGTGTGCTCAAATTTTACTGTTTGCGCTGAAAATGGGGGTTGGTACCATGGCTGGCAGCACTGATGCCCAGGTGGGTGAGGTTGGTGGTCAAGCTGCCTGTGCTGTTGGACGAGCTGAGGGCGGGAAAGGCCACAGTGTCCTCAGGATCCAAAGGTGTGGACAGTGGAGGAGGGAACTGGATGTTGGTCAGGTCAGGCAGAGAACCGCCAGTGTTGTGCGCAGCCGGAAGTACGGATGGATTCAATTCCTGGTCTGGTGATGGGAATATGCTGAAACACAAAAGATTATTCACTCATTAGAACGGTTACACTGATCTCAAAAGATAAAAAGAAAAGTTGTGAAGCACTCAAGCATTTAAGAAAAAATGCTTACTTCTGACTGGCAGAAGAATATTAGAGTATTGGGGCGGCCAAGTAACTTGGCCTAATTGCTAATTCAAACATGGTTTTTACACACATTGCATTACAGAATTTGACTTTAACATAACAAAGCATCAATGTTGTCTGGCGTTTGGTCCTGTATTAAAATATTCATTCAAGTAAACAATGTTATCATCCCAAAGATGCTGATGTTGTCTAATGATCTCCATGACAAAAGGGGAGTCTAGATTACTGTATAATCATTATTGGTTTTTCAGTTGTATATTGCTACCCTCACACTACAATCATCATGTTTCCTGCTAATACTACATTATTTGTGCTCAAACAAACTGACTGGGTTAGTGCAGTCACAGCATATTTATATTTTAGATAAATGTTAGTGCCAGTTTGTGTGAGTGAAAGAATGCTTTTTTTTTTTTTACCAACTGTCTCCCATAAAAGCACAATAAACAAACAAATCTTCTCACTTGATTCCAGGGACTTCACAGGTGTTGGGCTTTGATGAATCATCCTGAGAAGAAAACAGAAATATATGCAGTCTGAGACAATTTACGTATATCATGACAAAATTTTGGCATTTTATTCCCATTGGTACCTCGGTTTCGTCCCACATCTGTTTCTGCTGATCCTTGTCTGTGTTTGACTCGGAATTCTCTGTCCCAGGCACTGTTAGCAGCAGTACTAATTAGTAACACAGTGAGAGACAGTTGTGCAGTATGACAAAATAAAGAACAATTCATCAAATGGGTTACAGAAATGAGTCACCAGTACCCCAGCCAGTCAAGCAGAATATAGTGCTCGGCCTAAAAATAGCCACAATGCTAAAATGAGCCAGACAGAGGATGTCACCCAATCCTGGTTTTATTATACGAAAAGCCTCAGATGATAAAAGACATAAAGCATGGAGCGTAATCACTGAATTATTGATCCTCCCGTCTCGGTCATCTCCCGGTCATCTCCATTCAGAGATATTAGATCACTATATCCAGATTAAGCACCAAATGTCAAACCATTCTTTGCGAGTGACCGGTATCCATTCACTCCATAAATATTTTACCACGAGTATACTATAACGTAGCTTAATGTTTTTAACCCTGAGCATATCTCTATTCTTTACACTCTTTTATATTAGCTGAGTCTTGCCAGTTTTGTGTGTGTATATTATGCATTAATAAGTAATTGGTGCTCTGTCTCCTTGTAACCGAATCCTCCATTACCTCGTTTAGGCTGGAGCTCCTGTGATCCTCCTGCAAACACTTCCTGGGATTTAGGATTCATAGTGCTCTGGTGCAAGGCCGAGTCTGAATTTGTCCTGCGTGTGTTTAAAAGGTGAGACGTCAGCAAAAATCACTGTGCCAAAGCCACAACGATGGCATACTTCCAAATCTTCAGCATCAATTCAGAATGAAGTAGCATAATGTTACAGTTTCATTTCATACATTTGCTGTTCTAGGTCCTGTAGGTAATTTTTCTTGGGGCCAGCTGACTTTAATGATTTTGCAAGTGCAAGGCTGCGAAGAATCAAGTAACTTCTATTTTTGGAATTGAGTTGTTACGGGGCTTAGTTTTTATCTTGGCAAATGGACAAGGGGAGATTGCTTACCTCCTCCAGCTAGTGTCTGGTGGGGGGGAGAGGTAAACTGAGCTGTAAGGACAGCTGTCAATGTGAATTTAGTTAAGGGTAATAATGCAACAGATATTAAATGCAGTTCAGCGTCATCCATATTTTCACATCTCAGACAATATCTGATACGTACAAGATTAATACATGTAAATTAATTTGAAGACATTAAAAAGTAAAAAAACAACAACAGCTAACTGCCTGTACACTAAACAGCACTGTGTCATTCAACTTCAACAACAGGTTGTGGAATCAATCGAAAGTGAGTCAAAACATTGGTTTTTATGCTTTACAAATAATATAATACATTGAGATGCCATTGGGACTCCAAACCTCCACAGACTAGCTCCAAGGTCTCAAATATTATTAGTTATGTTGAAAATGCCACTTAAGGCCCATTCCAATTTATCACTTATTTTTACTAGTTAACACAGTAAACTGTGACTTTTAATCCAACTAATACAGTCGACACATCCTCAACATGGCGTTTCAAAAAAAGGATATCTGCCGTCCGTGTTTGTCCACTGACAGCGGCCGACGGTGTGGAGATGTGATGCGGTTGCGGTCACGGTAAACTCGCTCCACCAGCCCATGATGCCTGGTTGTCCGACTGGTATCCAGCACTGAGTTCTGGAGTGAACACACCAGGGCAATGAGGCAAGTAAAACAACTTATGTTCAAAATAAACAATCACCCAAAATGTCTTAGGATTAATGGCGCAAATGTGTTCAATTCAAAATGAGTCAAGCCATGGGGCCCCCCTACTGATGCTCGAGTTGGCAAATGTATTTAAAGATGGAAAGCCATGACAAGCAATGATATTCATTTAATTTCAGATCTGAATTATACTACTGGGTAGAACTTGTATTATCCCTTCCTTTCCCTCCTTAGCCATAATAAAACCTGTGCAGCTCTGACCAGCACATCGTAGCTCAAGATTCTACAGTCATCATATACAAGGCTAAGCCTGCACACCATCTGAAATTTCTGAAATTAGCAATTGTCTGGGTTGTGCCAATCATTCACCAATACCATAGCATACTGGAGGTTTAATATGTCAAATATAATCGCCAACAGCCAAGAAAGATTCACTAGTCTAGAATAAAACAACGATTTACCAGCCTTGAGAGGCTAAGGGCTCACCTGAAAAGGCAGGTCAATGTTGCCATTTCCAATCTGATTGACATTGGGCAGTGAGCCTCCATAGTATTGTCCACGACTCTGCCCTAGTTGCAAATACTGGGTCTTCTGTAACTGCAACTGTGCAAAGTAAAATTGCACGAAAGCATGAGTGAATGATTGTTCTGATACATGAAAAAGTGATGTTAAAAACAACCACAGCCTGCTGTCCACAGAGTTAAAACCAAAGGTTAATGTGTTGACAGATGAAACATGATGAGATGGGTCGGTATGGCTGATGATCAAGCAACAGGGGGACAAAATCCTTCACAGCAAATACTGTAAGTCTGCGACTGACATGAATGACACCTGACAACTAGTGCAAACAGGTTTAGAGTCAGACTTCACATGTAACACAAGTAGCCATTAGCCACATGTCTGCTGTCTGAAAACACAGTCACAGAAGTCATGTATCGCCTTCTTATAGAAACACAATTGTGTTCCACTTTCTACTGATAATGAATTGAAGTAGCATTAATGAACATATGTAATGATTTGATGATTTGATGATTGGATGGCAACACAAAGAAGTCTGGGCAGACACCATGTAACGCACGAGGTTAATTAAACGGGAAGAACAGATTACAACTTGGGTTTATAGGCAGCTATAAGCGATAAACCACAGTGACAAGCCTACTGACAAGACAATGCTTAAATTCAGTTGTCAAAAAGGCTCTGGCATTACCATAACTTTTTCAACTGTCATAAAATCAGACAAGTCAAGTCTGACATCACTGACAAATACTACAGGAAATAGATATGATGAGATATGAATTCCCTATGGTGTAATGGTTAGCGCTGTGAACATAGAATCCAGCAAACTGCGATCAAATCTCAGAGGACCCTGCTCTATTGGGACAGATTTGAGCTGAATACACATAATTTAAACATTTTGCAACTCAATTTATTGAATTTTTACTCGCACTTTGCCAGCTCTGTTTCATTTAGACCAAACCTCTGTCAGATAGCAGTTATGATACACATCTCCCCGCCAATAATGGGAAAACGACAAAGAGTTGTAGACTTTTGGATTGCCTTGTGTCTGTGATTATCTATGACTCTCTCTTCCCAGGACCATCTCAGCGACTAAATGATTTCATATCCAAACCACATCTTCAGGTCGCTTTATTACATGTAGAGCACAGGGATCCATAGGAGTCCCCACAGCCCTGTTAAAGTAACCCTAAATAATAGATATCTCCTGAATGGTGCCATTTACAAAAACCCCTAACATCAATGAGCATATTTTGTTTGTAAATTATCTGACAAAACTGAAAATTTGTACAAATCGCAAGAGTGTCACTTTAAAAGTTTGCCAACCTCGTTTGAATTGAATCTGTCGTGCTGGACGCGCTAGCTAGCTGTCAGCATGTTAAGAAAAAGTTGTAAAAAACAAACAAAAACGAGTGTCAATTATGCTCTTAAAAGAATTTGTTTCCCATCTCCATCCGTATATAAGCGTTCATGACAGCGCTGCCGTATGTTTTTCTGCACCCGGACAGCGTGCGCATCCTCGGTTGTTTGTGACCGTCTGAGTGCCACCAAGCTAACGGTGCGTTGGTGAGTGGCAAAAATCACAGCTGACAACGCTGACTAGCACTGTTAGCTAGCAAATGCTAGCTGCGGCTAACATCTGGCTAAAATCTCTGTGAGTCAGTTTGTTGTCTGCTAACACACACACACACACACACACACTGTCACTCTCTCTCCCTCTCTCTCTCTCTCTCACACACACACACACACACAGAGCACAGGTGCACATTATTCACAGCACCAGCAACTAGCAAGGGGCCAGCTAATTACAGCTGCACACCGGTAGTTGCTGTATCATGTTCTCATCAGGCCACATGAAGACACGTTTAATTCAATGACGTTTCACGGACAGCAGCCGAGGACGTACAAATGAACATTATTAGCTGCATCTACCGCTAATTTTACATTCAGCGCTACCTAGTTAAGCACCCGACTAGCGCAGCAGTCGAATCCACACGGCGGGTATGAGAGCGTCTTACCCGGGCAGCTCTGGTGATGTTCAAGTCTTTCATCACTTCTTCGAACGCAGCCGTCTCCTCCGCCTGTTTCTGATTATGCAATGCGATTTTTTCGCTAAATTTGCGAGGGTTGTTAGAGGACGCCATCTTTCCCTCTTCTTCTCAATGGAATGTTACGCACCACGCCAGGCAGACGCTCCTGCTGCTGTCATTACGCACGGACAGGCGGCTGGATCGGTGTGTGTGTGTGTCTAGGTGTGTGTGTGTGTGTGTGTGTTTACAGTATGCTAATTTTCATTTCACTGAATGTGTTTTCGCTTTGTTTATGTGATGCACTGGATGTCATTCTGGTTTTGGCCCCACATCGGTCCCGAATTTGCCTCATTTTGGTTCAGTCATAACGAGCGACAACGAACTGCTGTCGTCTACATGCTGAAGTGGAGGAAAATGTCTGGTTGGGTCATATTTTGGAGGGGAAATAGATCCATAAGTATCTTATTTTAACCCCTTAAACACTGGTAAACTAAAAGATTATTGAATACACCACAATTAAAACTATACAGGGTTATTTAGAGCACTTTAGAAATATTTAATGGGCCATCTCGTATTAGTAAGCCATTAATAACTGAGTATTCCATATATAAAAAGCCTAATGAAAAGTTCTGACCAAAGAAAAGTCCATAACGGTAATGCTTACTGTTTAAACTATGGGATTTTTAATTTCTCCTCAAATGCTGGGTATCACCTGAACAGATTTCCTAAGAATGCACCCATATATATTTGGTATCTTATGTGCCAAATATCTTAATGATGATGGGCCTGATTATATTGTCTGAGTTTAACAAAAAGCTTAAAAGATAAATTTAAATTTAAGTAGCTTAACCTTTAAAGAAGTATTTGCAAGATCCACCACGTCAAATTATAGAAACCAAGCTACATACTGAGCAATATTTCTTCTATTATTCCATGTATATTTGATTACTGTCATTACTCATTTTTTCAAATGCATAAATCAATTGTAAGTACTTGTGAAAATGTATACTTACTCCAGTGGTGGACTGCATAAGAGCCTGATTAAATGAAGTGAATATTCACAGTTAATTTTAATAAAGGTGAATGAACTCCATGCAATCTGCAACAAACAAATACTAACAGATTTGGATAAAATGTTCAACTTCGTTATTTTAACATGATAATCTTAATGTAAAATAACTTCACAATCACAGGTACATCATCTGTGCCGTGAATTGAAAACGGATTCCGTCAAATCAGATCTATCGATCCACCGGGGGAGTAAAACAGACAGGTGTGTTGTTACTTGACTCAGTTTATTTGGACATGAAAGCCACAATGATGTCACTAAAAGTCTTGAAATGTTGCTGCAACAAAATGAGAAATACATAATTTCTTAAACAGACAGACCTTGTAAGTTTCAAAGGAAGGCAAGTAAGCCATAACAAAGAGAGGTATTGTTTTTCAGTATGTGGACAAATGTCATGGTCGCTACAGTTAGTCACTGTGGACAAGCGTCATTTAATCAAAGCAACTGAAGTGCATTTTTAAAACATGATAGATCTTTAATAAAAGATACACAAACAACTACATTCCTCTGACTATTGTTGCTTACTTTATAATGCACTTCAACAATATAATGTGCTTTTACGGGGGACAGGTAAAACAGGACAAGGTACACTATAAGGCATACAGCAAGCAGTCTTTAAATGGACAACCACTCTTATTTATGTTGAGGTTTTACAGAAAATAACGGCTTTTCAGCTGCATTCTTGCCTATAACCATACGACAAGCCCTCAGCAGCATACTTAGAACATTAACACTGGTTTCAAATGCAGCGTTGCAGTTACCTTTTGTTACCGAGGCTGGCAGCAGTAGTAATGAACAATGGCAGATAAATTCTACATTTGATTCGTAATGGGTTGAATGTTATGTTCAAAGACACATCCACCGAGCAACACGTGTTTAACACATATAGCAGCACACACTGACATCTTAATGGACACATACACGAAGCATGATTTATGTAGCTGCCGGAAGAGGTCCAAATTGTACTTTAAAGCAGCCTGTTAAATCGACCATGAGTACATTAGTGTTCCTGTGAGGGCTTCAGATGAGGAACCACAAGGGCTTTGTCAAGAATAAGAAAGAAGAAAAAGAACATTCGAATGTGGAAGATATTCCAAGTCCAAACACAACCCCCTGTGTTCATTTGTGCAAACATTATGTGCTGATATGTGGGTTGTGGAAAGAGAATTGAGAATAAAAACAAAGATTTTCAGATTCTGTGTTGTAGCTAAAAAATGACAACATTAATATAAGAAAACCAATTAGAAATACATGAACATAGAATTTATTCGATAAAAATGTTTAACATTTAATGGTTGGGTCTTGAAATACTTTGCATAGCAAAATTAAACCCAAACACTGTTAAGGTTTGTTAAAAGTTTCATTCCAAAATGAGCCATGCACATTTTAAAAGTGACACCATGTTGACATGCTAATCTTCAGTATTTACAGTAAGTACCACTGGAACCTCATGCCCTAACTTGGTACTTTTTTAACTCTTAAATTTTGTATAAAATTTCCAATGTCATACTGGTAAAGGACTACATATGCTTCAAGATCATTTCCATGGGTCATAATATGAATAGGGACCTTTAGAGGTCAATCAATCTATAATTAAACTCAGCCGGAAATTATTACATTTTATTAGGTAACATTGTTATTCGGAACATAAACTTTGCCTTGAACAAAGCAGGATTTTTTGGTAGAACACCAACAATTGTCAAAAACTTTGGTTCTTTCTGATTCAATGCCTCATTTCTCTATAAACTAATTTACATAATGACAGGTAAAATTTCACCCAAAGAAAGTTGAATTTCTCTCACACACACATACATACACGCGCACCTAAGATGACATGTTACACATTTTCACATGGAATTACATGAATGCACTGAATAAAAATGACATCAGGTCAGTAGGTTAACGCTGTGTGGCGCTTTGTGGAAGTATGATTGGTGTACATGCAATGCCAGCAAAGGACTCTGGGAAGTGCAAATCTCTCTCCCACTCATCTGTTTCTGTGTTGTACACTTGCACAATGCTTGTAACGTTATTGAGGTGCCAGTTGTAACCCCCAACAATGTAGATCTTCTTGTCCAGTAAGCAGCAGCCACCCTCAGACTGCCCCGCTCTCATGGGCGTGACAGTGGTCCACTGGTCGTTCTCTGGAATGTAATACTCAACTGCTAGCACATCAAAACATCGGTCCACATGGTCCATGCGACCACCCAGAGCGTAAACCCGATCCCTGCTGCTGATCATGGCATGAAGCACTCTAGGTTCATTCATGGGAGCTCTGAAGTCCCACTGGTCAGACGCGGGGTCATAACAGAGAAGCGTTTTCTTGTCATCTTGAGAGACCCCATAACCCCCTGAAACATAAAGCTTGTCTCCACAGGGAGTCCCTGCGTGACCCCAGATTCTGCGTTTTAACGGTTCCACGCAGCTCCACTCATTTTTCTTTGGACAATACCGCTCAACAGATGACAGACTACCAGACCGATTGCGCCCTCCAGTGGCATACAGCTGTCCATGCATTACATTGAGCTGAAACTGGATGCGTGCCTCCTGCATGGATTGGATGCGCAGCCATTGACTCAGATGCGGGTCATATCGAAAACAGCTGTCTACCGCCCCCTCGCCACTACGATACTGTAAGTGCTGTCCACCGACAATGTACACAAAGTTGTCGAGTACGGCAACACAGGCGTGGCTGGACCCCGTCTCCATCTCTGTCAGCTCTTTAAACTGGCGGGAAGCGG
>OMNV01001169.1:11640-24580 GCA_900303265.1 Brotula barbata | reverse complement strand
GCGGGAAGCGGTGTCGGGGAGGTAGTACACCTTTGTGCTCACAGTGCGGTCATTGTCAGTGTAGGGGGTCCCGCCGAAAGTGATGAGCGACATAACATCAGAACGAATGACCGTCCTTGATGATTGCATCTCGTGCTGCCGGAAGGGTAGGATCTGATAATTGAAGGCCTCAAGTAGGTACTGACGGCATAGCACATCCTCCACCATGATATCAACTGTCTGGACACTGTCCACCAGTTCAGAGGAGCGCATGAGTGGGAAGCGCACATGGCAAAGCACCCTGTTGGCCTGAGCCCGACGGGACTCGTCGTGCTGCAGCCACCTGATGGCAGCGTGGAAGAGATCGATCTCAATGCAGTTCTTCAGTTTGTTGCTCTGCAGGAAGAAGATGAGACGCTCCATGGGGATGTGCAGAAAGTCGTCCTCCTCTGCAATTTGGAGGAAGTGGCGAAAGGTAAAAGCATCCACCGACTCCTTGAGAGAAGACAGACTGAATGTGGTGGCCATCTGCCCAATGTGTAGGCAGGTCTCCACACTCATTGCTGACTTGAGGAATTCCTCACAGAGCTCTACCACAGGAACCATCTGTAGAAAGACAGCAGCGCCAAGGACATCCTGAATGCAGTCCAGGTCTAGAGTGACTTCTGCACTGTACGCAAAGTCAATAATGTGTTTCAGGCCTCTGGCTGACAAGCCTTTCAGCTCAATGGTATCCTGGTTTGACTCCCTCATGCCGCCGGTAAACATTGCTCTGTAAACCAAGAACAAATCAACAAACTGACATTTAAGAAATAAATGTAATCTAAATGCAACAAATAAAAATGTGTATGTCTGTAACAGCTAAAATAAAAACAAGTAACCAAAGACATAATTGTGTATAACAGTCAGGTATGATGTTATAACCAGAACCTCAGTAAAATCCTACAAGATTCCTTGCCTTCCACTGAAAAATGTATCTCTCTGCAAGTGTGCAGTCTCTACCCCTCTCACATTACATGACCACTAAGACCCTTCTAAATGTGAATTCAGTGGAAATAATGACTCAGACCAAACAGGAAAATAGGACACACACACAGAAAGGGAGAGCGAGAGACGAGAGAGATAATACAGTTAAGGAGGCCAAGCTTACACTAACAGTGCACTCAGGGTAAATTGCTCATGAGAACAGCATAAGCTGAGTGCTTCAATTTTAATATGTAAATGGAACAGTAAAAAGGCGTCACACAGACTAACCTGAAGTAGTCACTGCAAGAGGCCAACACAGCTCTGTGAACCTGGAAGCGATCTTCATTGATGGCCAACACGACATCAAGTAGCTGGCCCTGGGCCCTCAAGACCGACAAGCCCTGGAGGAGGGTGGCACTATGGCTTGGGGCTGAGAAGGTACAGCGCAAGGTGCTGTTCTTGTTAGCCATACTGGAAGAAGGAAAATGGCTTTGTTACATTAGGTGAGGTGAGGAATCTCAACTTTTATTCATTAAAATTCTACTTTGTCCACTCCTGAATTTAAATGAATTTAGATAAACCTGAGGGTTTTGTTAACACACAACATATGATCTGCACATGGAAACCTAGGGTTTGGTGAATTATAAAGAAATGTACGTCAACACAAGGTGTCACACAGTGACTCGAATGATGGAAGTATAACCTGATCTACTGGAGTCAGCCGGGTTGTAAGGCAAACCATACAGTGTCTGTGTCTTTGAATTAGAAAGACTATCAGCAACGTGCACACAAAATAGAGAACAACACTGGTGTACGTAGTTAGTGTGTGTATATACACATATATATATATACATATACATAACGTGGATAAGCAGGTGTACATAATGAATGGATGTATGTTTATACACACACACCCTTTTCATCACTTCTAACAGAAATGTGATCATTCAATCAGAGAAGCAGCATCACTGTGGATGGACATGTCCTTACCACAAGTGCCGAAGAGAAGAGTGTGGTTGAAAAAACACCCATTGCTTTAGGGCAGAGATAATATTACTGAGGGCAGAAAAAAATCTGAATAACATTTCTCGGACTAAATTCCATCAATACAGGTAGAGGCATCTTGCTGTAATTGCTGTGGCTGGAACATCGCCACCCATTAGAGGTTGTGCCAGTCACTGACTGTGTAGTAGTTGTTCCTCTGCTCCGTGTTTCATAGTCCCTTAACTCCCAGACGATTATTTCACTATTATTCTAATCCTTTGCCTTCTACTATCTGACTGTGCCAAGCAGTTTACAACATCCACAGTGAATAAAATTCAACAACAATGAATTCAACAAAGGTATTTTCTTTACTTTGCTGCATGCATGCCATGACCCTGTATGGATGCCTCTTGTATCCAATATTCATCCCAGTCAGTCCAAAAACCTCTTACAGATATGTAGCACATAACATCTGGCACACTGCTGTGTTTATGTTATCTAACACAACACTGGCTGGCATTTTTTAATTGTGTTCCAACTCACATCCTTCTTATGCATACCCATCACCACCTCCACAACCATAAATCACATTAGTGCAAAATAAACCTAGTCAAAAAACACAAATTACAGACAGCAAAACTCAAGATCCATCATTATAAATATTGAGCATCAAATAGGTCACAATATGACCTAAATAAAACACCAAATTACTTGTCATGTTTTCCCTAACCTACATTGACTTTGAATGTTTCAATATTTGTCTCTAAATTTGTCCCTTTTTATGTGATTCACATCTTGTTTTTATTTTTCTTACAATGTCAATAATCATATTTAGTGCCTGAATCATAAAACTGACTTATTTAGGGGCATCACAAACAACATTGTATAAAGTCACAAAGACTACAACTTGGATTGAACGTAATATGCGAGAAAAAAATATGAGAGAAATGACGATATATCAAATTTCCATCCACAACAACAATAGTTTTACAACATTCCATATCCTGTCATTGCCTTAGTTTTGTGGTGCACTTGACATCAACTTGTTTAACCATGACAACCACATGTACTGAAAGTTTTCCCAAATAATTACTCAAATATATTACATTTCCAGATCTTAATCGGTGTCTCCTACATTCTCGCTCTTTCTACAACGAAAAAAAATCTAACGGTGTGGATAACCGGAGGCCGAACACATCCTCGGTGTTTCCTGACGTCAAGTCCCGCAGGCAATACGCCACTGCGGGCTCGAGCGGGACAGCGGACTCCCAGCACGGGGAAACCACCGTGTGACAGCTGGCACTTACCCCGGCATACTCTCACCTGTTCTGAGGATGTCTCGTCGCAAATTCCCCGCCATCCGACTCCGCCATCTTCTAGCACAGCACTGCAGGCATAGGGCATTTTCAGAGGGTTTACTTGAGACCGAGCGGCACAGACGGCCCGTTCATGGTTTGTTTCAAACATGGAGACGGCCCGCTGCTTTCATGGACGGAGGAGAGCCTTGAGAAGCTACCCGAGCCGTCCTTCTGCCAGCGCGGAAGAGGATAGGGAACGGTGGCCACCCCTCCTAGCGGCAGCTGTCAACGTTTGACCAGGAGAGGGCGCTGTGGATCTTTATCATATCTACGCGCACACGCGCGAGAGTTCTGTTTGTACTTGACCTTAGTATTTCCATTTTGACACTATTCAAACACAACCTCAAGTATGAAGAGCACTTTTCCTGTTTATTTTATTTTTTAAATAAATGATAATTCAAGGATTATCCCGGGTTCACCACCAGCCCTCAGTTATCAATGTTGACTTTATTATCAATAAAATAATACAGCAAAATAACAATTTCCAAATAGTTTTGTTGTCCTCACCTGGGGTGACATTAGAAATGGGTTCTCAATTATGCTACAGTATTGTGTTGCAATACAATATTAAGCTGAGGATGCACTTTTCACTTAATGATGAACATGGAGTATAAATATTTTTGCAAATTAGTACTTTTACTTGAGTACATACCTGAAGGAGAATCTTTTATTTTACTTAACCACATCTGTACTATTTTTTTGTTTTTGTTTTATTGGTTGGAATTGATAACGCAAAGCTCAAACCGAACACTTCATAGAGGACTCTTGACAGTCTAACTGAAGTCCAAGCTCATCTTAAAATAAAGTTTGAAAAGTTTGATTGAATTGATTGGTAACTGCTTTTTGTCATGTAATATATGATCGATATTATCTTCAAAAACATCTGGTGTGCTGGCTGAGATGATGATTTTTTTTGTTTTTTTTTGGTATAAATGTCAAATTTATAATTCTTTTACTTTCACTTTCCATTTTTAAGTACAGGGATGACTCTAACTTTTACTCTAGTATGTTTTCTGATGTCAATTTAACTTGGAATGAAGTCATTTTTAAAAGAGTTACCTGTACTTTTACTCAAGTATAACTTTGAGCTAGTTTTTCCGCCACTGCTAAAGGTCATTTTGAACATCTCAATATGTCAGGAAGATCAATGGCCTCACTGTATTGGATACACAAACAGAAAGGAAATACAGAACTACTGTATGTGTAGTACTGTTAACCACACATCTTCTTTATCAGATGTCTGGCTGCTCTCTGTGGTTGCTAGATTATCTGCGTCTTGATGTGAGAAGAGATAGAGGAATATCTGTCGTTCATAAAGTTCTTGGTGATACTCTCCTGAGAGAGGTCACTCTGCAAACACAGGCAGCCAGGTTGAGTTTAATGCTGCAAAATTAAAATGCATGGCGGTAGGAAATGACTCCAGCGTGTCACCGCTTGTGGCATGCCCTCATTTGAGCGCACAGAAACGCCACGGAAGTCCTATTTGCTTATGAGTAATCTTTAGTTTTCTTTTTTTCATTTGACTGCAGGTTAAGGTTATTGTGTTTTTAAGACCACATCCTGTCACATGTTCAACCTTTGTCAGTCACAGTGTGTCATTGTTCTACATTTTTTAGGTTTCTTTTCACACTGAGACACAGATATTTCTGCAGATTATCTGAGGCAGACAAGGCAACACGGGTGAATAACAACTTCTTGAGTGAAGGTAATCAGAACACAGTCTAACCATTACAGGTCAACGTCTTCCATGTAAGCAATGAAAACCTCTTTGTGTAGAAAGAAAAATGCTCGTTTCTTTTTTCCTCCTTTTTACCATCATAAAGTCTGTCAGCCTTGAATGGCGTTTCATTTCTGATTATTCTGGAAATGTGTTTTAGTTATTAAAAGGCTGCTGCTCGACTTAATTATGGTGCTTGTCTGCATTTGAGTCCCCATTCTTCAACCCAGCACCCAGTACACAGTTCCGAAACAATAATCACAGGTAGAAAATATAATTAAAAAGAGAAATATATTTACATAAGGAAAAGCTGCAGTAGATTCTTTAGAATCTGCCAGTAAACTGTTTTTTTTTTTAAGAGGAGTCTGTTCTAACATCAAACACCAACCCGTTCCTGTATATCAGCATAGTGATCTCATTGTCCACCTCTCCAGGATCCATCATGTCTTCATCCGTGCAGCACCTGTGGGTATTTTCCTGAAAGTCACCGCTTCCGTCGGATTTCTCATTGTCACTGTCTTCATCGTGGGCGTCGTCACAGTTCTCCTCAGGGTCCTTGGGCATCTTGGCAGACATTCCGTCTGGGTACAGCTCGTGCAGCGTGCACTCATGCACCTCCTCTTTCACTTGCAGCATCCCCTGTTGTCATTTTGTCAATGTAAGTTTCCAAGCAAATTCTACACAGAGCTTTTGAACACACTACTTAAAAAGCTGTTGCAAAGAAAAAACCACATAGCGTGAGTGATGTTCGCTTACAAAATACCAAGAATTTGGTCAGAATTTAGGTTAAGCCACTTTCCGCACACATTTTTGTTTGCCTAAACATAAAAATGAAACCGCAAATATCTCAGTTTTTCTTTTCCATCTTATGATAACGCATGAGATCATCCAAGGGGATTCATTCTATTGAGATGATCGTCATTTTGTACTTTAAAGTTGTCCAATGAACCAGGCTTAAAGTTTCATAAACTGTATCCATCAAAAGCGCAGTGACAGGACGACCGGGATGAGTTATGTTTATCTCCGATAGACAGCGACTGTCTGATTTGTGCGCCTTTATAAAATATGGTCTTTGAGAAAATGACGTCATTATGACAGCCTTGCAGGTGTTCTGCGGTGGTGGAGTCTGTGGTTCTCCCATCTCATTCAGCAGCTTTAGCAGGGACTTTCCTCCATTTCATCAACCTCCACACAAAATAGGCGAAACCGCCCTTTAAGATCCGCCTTTCTCTGACGCTGATGCCTTTGTTTTACTGTTCTCATCCTCTTTCTCAGACAGAAACACCTGACCACCAACATTCATGAAATTCAGATAATAACGTGCTGACAAACAGACAAAAGCCCCTTTAAACATTACTTGTATCAAATAATCCTGCAAATGATATGACACCTATTGAAATGAAGGCCATTACCCAGGTAAACACCAACGGGCCCATCTTCATAAACACTGGATATTTGTTTCAAATATAATAACAATGAATAAATTCAATTGTGCATAGATCAAGTTATGTGTATATATACATATATATATATGGATGTGGTGCAAAAAAATATTTTAGAAAAATCCCCTGATTTCATTTTGAAGGTCAGATTCACTTATCAACATTGTTATCAAGTTTGAGAAAGGACGCAAAAATTCTCCACAGCGTGAGGTAAAGTTCAAGAGGTTACCTGATTCTCTGATTGATACTTAGCCGAATCCGGAATGACTGGTCTTGGTACAGGAGGGAGAATCCTGTTTTTGGCTCTTAAGATTTGAAAAGAGGAAGAACCAAACCATAATTTTTCACGACTCAATCCGCTTTTTGATTTCATTTCATTCTAACAGTTATGAGAGACTCACTTCTTGAAGACGATGGTGCACATTGTCGACAGCGAGAAGATCCCAAACAGCAAACCGAGACTCAGCCACACTAATGAGGGGATCAAAGGAAAGGAGAACAATAAGTTAGTCGTCGCATAAGGAAACAACATCAACGTAATCAATTTTATTTGAATTTATGAGCTGCTTTATTGAGTAAATCTGATACAATTGTCAGTTTCCGCTGGTTCTGTGTTGACAAAAACTGTGGCTTCAGGTCCTTCTCCCATTTTTGTAGCTCCGGCCAGACTGATGTTGTATTTAGTTCCGGGCGTCAGGTTTTCCAATCGGTATTTTACCAGCGAGGCTGATATGTTACGGCACTCTGATGGAGAAAAGTGGAGGATGTCACGTGTGGATGTTTTTCATAAAGTATGAACTGTAAAGTGTATTTTACAGGTATCTCACCGGAGCGCTTCAAACCAAAACATTTTTAAGCAAAAGTCTAATGAAAATGAGAGCAGCTTTTGATAAATTAAAGAACTTTCACTTAAGGGCCTTAAATTGAAAAATAAAATAATCCAGCCAAAGGGCAGATGTCATGGAAGATGAGTGATGTTCACACCTTTGGCCTCGTTCTGCGAATGTCTTTTCACGCTGCACATGATGTAGTGTGTGAGGAAGCCTTGCCGGTGCGCCAACGGAATCGGTTTCCAGGACAGATTGGCAGAAGTGTGTGTTTCGCTAAAAGTAATGAATTCCTGAGGTTCTCTGCTTGGCACTGGGGAGAAAAAAACAGAGTTGAACATTGTTTCCCAGTGTGTAAGTGTGTGTCCAGGGACGGGACATGGTGAATATACACGTACATTTGGACTCGGATTTGATTGCTGTTTTAATTTAACTTGGGTTGGGGGACAACTCCAACAGTCGAGACATAAAGAGACCAAACTATAGGATTACTGCAGCTTTGATGTTAGAACACGGTGACAGTTCTCATAATTCCCATAAAAGGGGATGTCAGGAAACAAAATATCTCCACTTTTTAGGCATTTTAGGCTGAAACAATGTCTGTCGAAAGTTTAAGGTTCTCACATGGTGTAATTTAGCGACACCCTTGTTTTGCAGCTCCACCTTGTGAAAACTTGCCTATATAGATTTGACACGCAATGGTGAGAGTTTTCATAGGTCCGCACATGACGAGCGGCCGCAGTGTTTGATCTGGGACAAACCATAGTCCTACCCACAGTAGACGTTTTTTTTTCTCTCCAAATGTGGGGTGTTTGAACTCAATGAGCATTTCTTCACTCCATTCAACAGTTTCTCATACTGTTTTGTACTTCAAATTATCAGGCGTTTTGGTTGATTAAAACATCAAGATTATGGATGAAAACCTCCGGTAATTAATAATAAGACTAGGATAATAACTAATAAGATAAGGACTAATAAGATAAGGTAATAAGACTTTCAGATGGGTGTGGCAGAGAAAATAGCGCACAGACCTCCGACAGTGTCAATTATGCTCAACTTCTGCGGTCATGCATGAGTGAAAAATCTAAACAAATAAGAGAGATTAACTTATTCCCTGACTGCAGTGAAGGCGTGTAGGATCAATCCAATGTGACTGCTTACCCCCCTCCGTTTTGTAATAGAGACACATGTTAACTGTCTGTGGTCTGACACTGATGCATCTGTGTTCAAAGTAAAGGTACTGAACATAGTCCTTCATTTCTGCAACGAGAACAGAAGGGATTCATGACAAACATCAAAATTCAAACATGCATCATCAATCACAAACGTAATAGTAAAAACAAACCAAACAGGTTCTGAGGAAAAAACGTCAGAATTCCAACTTTAACTTCTACGATTCTGATTTTCTCATAACTTATACTGTCATGAGGATAAAGTCAAAATCTGCTGGTTTCAGCTTACACATTGTGTCAAATCTCACTTACTCGCTATTATTTTCTGCTTTTGTTTTTTTGTCTTCCTCGCCGTTAAAGTGAGCACACTCTCTGGCTTTGGGTGTCCATCTTGAAGCTCGTACCACTGCAGACAAGTTTTCTTATCAATTTTTTCTCCCAGTAATGTTTTCTGACATGCTGCAAGGGAACAAAATAATAAATGACCGCTTATGGATTTAAGGATGTTACTCAACTATGAATGTTGTACAGACTCACACAAACACACACACACACACACACGTACGTTTCAAATCAGCAGCATGTTTGGCTGGAATGTATTTAACTGCTAGGGGAGATCTTCCTACTGAGTTAATGGCAACGATGGAGATGTTGACAGGAGAGTACGTCACGCTGATGGTGAATTTGCTACTTGTTGTGTTGATTTGACAATTCCTCGTGCGACATGGGCATCCGCTACAAGAGGGTATGTTTGTAATACTGTAAGTCACACCTCCAACTGCCGCTGCGGATGGTACAGGCTGAAAGACAGAACAGATAGCAGGACAGAACAAAAAGAAATCAATGATAAAGATGAGTCGAGGTGAATGATTCAGCCCTGAAATTAGTCAAATGAAGGAATCGTGAAAGGTCAGATTCTAGTGAAAAGTCACAGGTTTCCAAAGATACTAAACATATGAATATGCATACTGGGGGAATTCTGTATGTAATGACACCCACCGCATCTAGATCAAAGATACATTTATGGGAAAATATACCATATATTAAATAAGTATATTCAGGGTGGGCTGTAGGAATCTTTTTAGTCGGAGCTTCTCAAGAATTACAATCTTATAAATGGGTTACCAATGTGAAAAGGCTCATTAAATTTATCCACAATTCTTTAAATAACCCTTAACCGTTTGCCTTAAAGTGTACAAAATTACAAATTAATATTCCAGAGATGAAGTGTTATTTTTTTGTTATCTTTCTGTCAGTATCATTTTCAAGATACTATGACCTGTAATGAATGACAGGAAATCACACTGAGTAATGTGATCGGCTGTATTGCTCATTTTTCTTATAAGGTAAAAATTTAAGCGATGAACGGATATTAATATTTGTGTTGCCAACAAAGGAGTAGGAGTTCCAGGTGTTCCAGGATCAAACCTGTGACCACCTGGTTACAACACAATTTCAACGACAGATGCTAACAGTCAAGCTGTTTCATTTCATTTTCAGTTTCATTTGAAAGCCTTTGGCATTTGAATTTGTTGAATTGAGTTTTTCCCCACACCTCTGACGAGATATTGTTCACTTCCAAACTGAATAATCTGGACTTTTTAAATACTCAAGAATCACCTCTAAACCTCACAAATTATTAGTATAACATTCGTAAGTATTCATAGCAGGGTTTCGTTAGATAAAGCATGGAACAAATAGATGTAGTTCGAAATTGCTGTCCAGTATGTTATGAAAGTATTCATTTACTAATCCAATCATTGTCTCGTGTCTTGTAATAAGTTAGCGAGTTTCTTCCCTTGGCTAGTCACTTACCTCCCAAGAGAGCTTTAATGTTTGAGTTCCATTTCTAAATGCCTTGGTCACATTAAATTCAGGCTGATGTTCAATCTCTGCAGTGAGAACAAAACAAATAAAGGAGGGCTGTACGTAAACTAAATAAGAATAATGATATAAACTTGATTTTGAATAAAGCAGACAAAGGAAAAGAAAATATGCCTTCACCTGCAGGAACTAGGACTGCCGGAGACCAGTTACTCCATAGGGCGTTCTGGGCCTTGGTGGACCGATGCCTGACCTTGAGCCAGTAAGATGAATGTCTCTGGAGACTGTAGACAATGACCTGGTCTGTTCAGAAAGAAAAAAGATGGACGTTGAGAATTCTGCATGGTCATTTTGGAACTTTGTCATCTTTTCTGTCATTCTTTTACTTTTATAGCTTCAACAATCCAATGTCTTATTTTGCTGACTAAGTGGTTGCTGAGTGGCACAAGCTGAATCGTTATCACGTTTGCTTGTTGTTACTTTTCTGCAGGTTTTCAAAATGCAAGTCCTCGACACAAAGCCCGCCTCATTTTTATTTTATCTATCTATCTATCTATCTATCTATCTAACTATCTATCTATCTATCTATCTATCTATCTATCTATCTATCTATCTATCTATCTATCTATCTATCTATATTTAATGATGCTCTTATCTGACTGTTATTTTATTGTATTTTGCCTTTTATTCATTGTTGTTGTTTTAAAGCACTTTGTAACTATGTTTTGAACGGCAAACAAAGCACAAACAAACAAAGCTTACAATAATAACAATTATTGTGATTATAATCATTATCCACTGTTTCTCTTGTAACAATGCTGTCATCTTGTTGATTTTGGTATTTAAAGAGTACAAATGTAGGTTAGCATGTTAGCTTGTTGCGTCACCTCGGAGCAATGTTTTACATAGCCTGGGCTAGTTGGTGTCATTGCTAATGCTAGCATTAGCCAACTCAGGTAGCTAGCCTGTGTAGGATAGTGATAATATGACACACAGAAAACTTGATATAAACTACCATTTTAATCAAAATAAAGTATCAATTATTATTAGTAGCTATCTGTAAGTTACTAGGTTGCTAGTTATTTTTTCTTTTCACTCTTAGGGATCACACATGATGATCACTATCAAATCAGCCCCAATAAGCTGTCTTGCAATGTTCCATTTTTGGTTAAAATGTGGTCTAGTTAAACACCCGACTCTGTAGACAGCTCAGTGCATATTAGGACAGACACATTAGGTGTTTTTTAAAGTCACATTTCAAGGTACATATTGTACCATTACCTTTAAACATAACAAACAAAACATAAACACTCATTCGTGGATTAGTTGTCACTTCTATGAGGGGAAACCACTTTCTGTCTGGAAGAAAGGAAAATTACATTGAAGGTGAACTTGAGGGTACTCACAGGACTTACTGGTGGTGTTTGTAGTGAATGTCTAGATCGGCAACGAGGATGAAAGGTGAAACAGGTTTATCACGGCAGCGCAAATGTTAATTATTATTGACATGATTGAGTAATGATATACCAGAGTGCTTACCTTTTCCTGCAAATCTGTGGGGCCCTCCAGTCTTCGAAACTGGATCTCTGCTAGAGCGGGCTGATCCTCCGCAGCCTCCCAACTTAACTTTAGGTTGTTTCTTATCCAGGACGCTGATATATCATGCGGTGCATTATACTTAACTGGCAAGGGAAGGGAAGACATTTTGTTGCATAGTTGTGGTATTATTTGTAAGGCAGGCAGACAGACAGACATCAGACAGGCAGACAGACAGACAGACAGACAGACAGACAGAAAGTACCTGAGTGGTTGGGAACGAAAGATGTGTTGGGTGATTTGCAGGTGGTGTTCCCTGTGCGAGCTGTCACCCAGGCGTGGAGGATGCTATATTTCTTTCGTAGTTGCTCTCCTCTGAAATGATACCAGGTCCAGATTCTCCCAGATTCTGTGTCGTTCTGGGTGTTTGTGCTGTACGGAGTCAGGATTGTGCCACTACAACAGTTCAAGATGTTTTAAGTAGCCAGTTTGAATTGATACATATGTTTTTTCTTTTTATGAAGTATCGAAATACATGTGTAAATAGTGATATTTCTGAAAAATGAAGCTGTTAAATATGCCAGTGAATAATAGAATTTCTTCCTTAATATTGACCTTTTATCATTCTACATGTGTTGCGCTTTTGTATCACTTGAACATTCTTTGTCTTTTTGAAAGTTAAACTATGATATGAATAAAAACAACCCTCTCAGTGGATCCCTCTCTCACTGAAGGTGTCATCCATCCATTCATTCATCCATCAGTCATCTACACGCCCTCTACATAGCATCTATCTTCCTTTCATCCATCAACCCACCCATCATCCATAACCCCTCCATTCACCCATCATTCATCCACCCATCATCTATCTACCTTCCATCCATCATCGAAGTTTAACCAGTATCAGCAATCCAGTAGCCAGTATCAGACATCCACCCATCCATCCACCCATCCATCCATCAATCCATCCAACAATCCATCCATCCATCATCCATCTACCCATCATCTATCTACGTTCCGTGCATCATCTAAGTACAGTATCAGCAATCCAGTAGCCTGTATCACTGATCCATCCATCTTCTCTACCTCCTTCCTCCTATGAACAGTCATGAGGAAACGGAGCCTTCCCAGGAGC
>OMNV01001168.1:26674-45149 GCA_900303265.1 Brotula barbata | reverse complement strand
GGCTGGAACGAGACGCGGCCCCTTGTTCCCTCGGCGGAGCGAAACGTGAAAGACAGACGAAGGTGTTGAGTGAAAACGTGGAGATTCTTCTGGCTGCCTCCAGCTCCTCATTCTGATCTCTCACAGAACAGAGAACACACAGCCAGCCAAAGCCTCTGCTCTGAAACACTCTGTCTTCTCTGCCGTCGAATCCTTCGCTGCTTTTCTTTCCTTCGCTGCACCAATGAAAAAGGGGAGAAAATGGATTCCTGGTGAGCAGCGCAGTGGCAGATATTCAGTGTTTGCACATGAATTCATCTGGGTTTTTTTTTTTCCTCTCCTAACCAGGAAAGCTGAGATGGTCTGAGACAGCGAGCTCGCTCCCTTCCAGCTGTTTTATTCACACTCTCTCCCATTCACAACTGGAAAAAGGAAGTTGATTTGCTCAAGGGCAGGCTGGCAGCAGGAAAATTGACTGCCGAAGCGTTTCTTTGTAAAATGACATCACCGCCTCTGTGGAATGATGATGATGACGATGATACTGATAATAATAATAATAATAATAATAATAATAGATTTCTGCCACCAATCTGTACTGAACATAATTTCTATTCTCTGTAGTCTCCGATTGAAGATTCATGAGATATCGTAGAACGGGAGACATAAATTTGACAAACTATATGAAAATAGATGATAATAATCAAAATAACAACACTTCCCTCCTCTGTAGGTTTGTGTGTATGTTTGCAGGATTACTGAGAAACCTGGTAGGAAGCTTGTGGGCATGTCCCATTGAATTTCTATGCTAATCCAGATGCAGTGGGCGGATCTGAGAGTTAATAAAATTGATTTCTCAACTCTGCGTGAAAGGCCGTGTTCATAAGTTCACATTTAACCCAGAGACAGAGTCGACAACGGAGGACGGAGGAAGACGTCTCTCCCCTCGGTGTGTATTCAGTGAGAGGCTGTGTGTGTGTGTGAGTGTATTTTTCTTGGATGTGCTCCGCTCAGCTTCCAGATTAAAAAATCCCAAAGTCTAGCTCTATTTCATACCGAGCGGAGACACCGACGCCGTTTGGAGGTCTCATTAGTTGCAGAAAATAGGTCACAAAGATGAAAGTGGAAGTGTGAGGGATCACACTCAGGGTGCAGTCGGGATCGGAGCAGGCTCCTTTAGGTGGTAGGTGAGTGCTACTATCTGAGTAGAGCTGTAGGTGGTCTAACAGAGCACGGATAGAGGCCATTCAAGCACGACTAAAACCACAAACTGTAGTTCAGCTTCATGGCGCTCCGACTTGGCGGAGGTATGAGCTCCAAAGTATCTTCTAGTATTTCAGTGCCTGTGTGTGTTTCTAAGTGTCTGTGGGTGGTTGGCCTAATCGTCTCCTGACTTAAACAGACAAATATTTGGATGAAACGCGACCCCTTGTTGACGGAGTCTGTAAAGTTCATCCAGAGAAAGCCACATCGTAACACACACAAACACACACACACCGCCGCAGTTTTCCCCTCTCGCGAACACCAACTTTTCTCCTCCTTCCGTTCTTTCTTTTTTTTTCTTCTTCTTTCTTTTACCTGTCACTTTGATTTCCAAACCAACGGCCCGGGAAAACATTGCTTTGGGCATCTTTTGAAAACAACTCGAAGCGTGACATCGATTTTCTTAGCTTCATAATTATCTCCACATGCGACCCTACCACCGTATTCCACGCTCAGACGAGGCTCGGCGCATCCTGGGTGAGCGATCGCGGCCGCCGTAAGTGAATTAGCTGTGAATGAAGCTTTTTAAATAAAGCGCCGGGCAAAGACGTCCTGCTGGGTAATATTATGAACTTTCTCACCGCGGAGGCTGTAGCAACGCATTCCACAGAGCAGAGCCAGACGATGACCGATGGAACCAAAAAGTCCTCGCCTCGTCCGATTTGGTGGTTTCGCTCGATGAATTCTTAGATGGAGAAAAATCCCTCTGACGTCCTCCGAAAGCCTTCGGGGATCCGGTTCGGAGAACAATGAATAAACGAGCCGGCGCGGAGTAAATATGTGGAGAAAGAGGTCAAAATGATTCCTGATTATCAATCTCAAGCAGCATTTTGAATAAAATATGAACGACGTCTCGCTACATTTCAAAGGAAAACATCTCGGCCCGTATTTATCAAAGATTTTTCTGTCAGATGTCTTTGATAACTGGCATTTCAAAGCCACTTTGAAGTGGGACATGAAATTATCACATTTTATTTTTCACACGCTCCGAGTCATTTGTACTGGATGTGCACCACTGACGCTGTGCAGTTTATTAGGAGGATTTTGCCCCCCCCTCCTCCTCCTCCTCCTCCTCCTCGTCCTCCTCCTCGTCCCTTCAACGCCGCGTTTAAAAAATTGCGATCATTAGGATTTGTGCTCGTCCGTGCCTCAAAGCCAAAACTGTTGGAGCGATTGCGTAAATATGGGAAAATTCCTCTTCTGAGCCTTTGACTAACAGCAGCAATAAGTTATGTTTGTGTCTCTGGGGACCGCGTGGCCATTATTTTAACAGAGACAACCCCAACAAAAACACACACCTCTGCAGAGTGTTTACTGTATGACAGGTGTGACGGACCACCTTGGCCTGATTTTGAGGTCATCGCTGGCGTTTCCTGCGAGGTGTGACAGCTTTACGGCCGCGGCGCTCCGACGCCGATGGGTTCGGAGGTGTTTCGCTCGCTCTTTGGTCGTCTCCTCCGTGGCCGTTTGGACTCCATCCACTGCCTGAAACACTTACACACTCTTGTTCTATCATTCATTCCTCTCTATCCTCCCCTTGTGTCTCTCCATCTCACACACACACGCACACACATCCAAGCAGGCGAAAAATTATATCAGTAATTCTTTTTTTTTTTTTTTTTCGCAGTTTAACGAATACTCTTGAGTATTTTTGAAGCCTAAAGTCTTTATCTCCTATAACAGGTTTCTCTGTGGAACTCCAGGAATCCGAGAATAAACAGCGAAACTACTAAGTGATACAAAAGCTGAAATTAAAGATTTTCACCGTAGTTAAATTGGAACGTCGGCGTTGGGAGATTATTCAACAACCGGCAAACCAGATGAAACACAAAAGCTAATTCTAACAGAGCAGCAGGATTTGTAGGTCACCGCTGAAAAAGCACTCCGTGGTTGCCAAGTGGGTACGTGCTGAGGAGAAACTGCAGCTTTTCCTCGACACACACACACACACTCACACGCACGCACGCGTTAACATGCAGCGCAAGACAGCCTACGAGTACGATATCATTATGGGTCACGGAAACAGACGTGAGAGGGACTCAGATGTCAGTTTTGTTGTGCTGCGTCGCGGCAGGAATTCTTTGCCTTTTGCACACAGAATCCGTCGCAGCCAAGGCGATGCGGCGAGAGCGCGGGCGTGTGTGTGTGTGTGTGTGTGTGTGTGTGTGTGTGCGAGGATGGGACGATGCAGAGGCACATTCAGATGTTCTCTATCTCGCTTCTGCAGAGTGAAACGTGGAAGAATGTAAGCAGTGCGTTTACAGAGGCCCCGAGGAAATCTAATACTCCTCCTGCATTGTGCCTGCTCTAATGTAATTATGCATAGTTCCTGCACCGGCTAAAGATTGCTATCCGAGAATATAAACATTGTCTGCAAGAACGCCTTTTCATTGTAATAATACTGTTATTATTATTTTTGAGACCCTTCAGCGAGACCTCGGCCGAGTCGGACAGAATACCCTTCTTGTAAACATGATCTTCACCCCTGTTTTAGGACAAGTTTGGGATAATTCACCAGAAATAAACAAGGAGGACTTCGCTCCGGAGAGCACGCAGACACGCACCGCATTTTGGAATCGGGTCTCTGATCTAATTTTGAGTGCGCCATCTTGTTTGATGTCTTTTTGATGATGGACATGAAATAATGTCTAAACCACCAGAGGCTGAAACATCAAACAGATCCCAATGAAAACATGCTAATGTCCTCTCGGACAATATTGGGCCTTCGTCTGCCTCTGTCCGGTGGAAGCCGGGCTTTCAGTGAGGACGGGCGAGAGGCGATGCTCGATGAATGAGAAGCTTTCATCCGCTGCAAACTTCGAGAACTTTTAAACGGCTAATATGCGTTGTTATAACATAATCACACGATCGGAGACGCTGATGTCAAATCTATCAAGTTTTTCCCTGATCTCGGTGGGATGAGGAGAGGCCAGGACTTGTTCCTGTTAGACCTGTCCCCCAGACATGATGGGGAAAAGACGCGATCATCTATATATTGTTCAATTTCAGACTCCAATGTTCTTAAAGATAATCGGGTGTGTGAGCTAATACGGCGCACGTGTGACCGCGTGATAATGAACCAATATATATGCATCATGCAAAACTGATCCTTATGCTTGGCAAAGGAAGCTCGGCGTGATCGTTCATCCTGATTTTTGCCCGTTATGAAAGCGCGGACGAGGAAATTATAACCTCCACTCCTGGCGGTGACATCGCACGCGCCTTCCGGGGCGGTGGGCGAGTCTTCCGTGAGGTCTGCTGTGAGCCGCCGTGCGGATTCCATAATGTTTATAAAAAGGAAGCTTTCACAGACAAGGCCGTCCCATTCCCGGTGAACCGCCAGCAGGTCATCAACTTTACGTTTAATTTGATTCATAACTGAAGCGAAGCCAGGATTCCATATAATTTACAGAGCGGCCTGGTGTCTCTCGGGGCTTTTGGATGGCTCTGTGTAAACCAGGAGGCTGATGTTCAAACAACAGTGGACTCGGAGCTCTGCCTTGGACTCCTCATCTGTCTCCTGACAGAAACCTGGCACTCAGCGGCAGCAAATAAAACGCACCAGGCGGAATATACGGCGACGCTGAGGCCGTCTGCTGGGTTCGTGTGTGGTCACTTGGATCGGGACCTTTCTGGGAAGCCACGGATGAAAATCACGCCGAACGCTAAATCAGCGGAGACCGCGGAGCGAGGCTCGGCCGCTGATTCTGGGACGTGGGAGGATTTATTGTTACGTCCACCGAGAATGTTTTTGCACGTGTTCATTAGTTGGTTTGTTATCAGGACTCCCAAAAAGTTCTGAGAGCTGATTTGGACTGAGCTCTGACTAAAGGGCGGACCAGGAAAATAACCCACGCACACCGAATGTAACATCTTCTTCCCCGGACCAAGGGAATCCCCATCATTCCACAAAGACTACATAAAATGTTGATGCACGATACCAGACAGAGGGGTGGATCCAGGAAAGTTTAAACGCTTCCAGAACATCTGTAGGTATGATGTTCTTCAGTATTTCTGGATACATCAGGCATATTTATCACATGAGTGAGGGTCAACGGGGGGCAATTTGGTCCAGATCTGTATACATAAAAACTTCTTTCATGTGATAAAGTTGCATTATTTTACTCATTTTTTCCTTTTTTTCCCCTCTTTAGAGCAGCACGGAAACACAGATGTGAGAACTGCTGACTCACAATGAAGGTCCTGGTTAAATCATCATCATCATCATCATCATCATCATCATCATCATCATCCTCCTCACACTGCCTCTCCTTTTTCCATGCCGTTGCCATATTCCCCTCAAACGAGCAGTTAGGATTTAGTGAAAAGGCAAGTGAGGGATTAAAAAATAAAATAAAAACCGAGGCCCCTTCAGCCGTCCCTCCTTCTTTTAGCGTCGCTCTGCCCTTCAGATGTCTCGTTAGAATTCAGCACATAATTTGGCTTTGGCGGCGTGTCTGATGATCCAAAATGATGAGTGACGGCGCGTCTTGTTGACCTTGCGTAATTACCGTCAACAAAGTCCATTCATAAGGAGGCAGCCGCTCCGTTTGGAATAAGCAGTCAGACGTTTGCGAACAAGAAAAAAAATGATTTCACATTTATTATCAAACAGGAGTTGAATTAAATATCAGCTGATGATGGGCTCTTACAAAAGAAATGAATATGAACCTAATCAGTGCTGCAACAAGTCACACTTCCAACCATGTTCTTTTTTTGCCTTTTCCTTTTTTTTTTTTTTTTTTTTTGAATAGTCCACTTAATAAATTAATTTGTGTCAAAGGATGAAATGAGTCCAAAAAAACAAAAAACCCGCGACATCGCCTTGACACAAATGAAACAAAAATCAAAAGTTTGTAAAAAAAAAAAAAAAAAAAAAACAAACCTGACAATTTTTTTTCAAGTAAAATAAATTACACGAGTGTCCAATTTGCTCCTAATCTTTGCATGGCCTGGTGAAAAAAAGACGACGGGCGGAACTCATTCATGAAAGCAAAACACTTCACAAGCGGAGACGTGAGCATGGTTTCTTATGGGCTGACATCTCTCCAAACCTTTTTTTTTTTTTTTTTTCCATATTCAAACGTACTACAACGAGTCGGGTGAGAGAGGAAAACGCACAAGTCCACCATTTCGATTGACCTTTTCTGAAGAATCTTATTAACACTGAAAGGGAATATCTACTCAATGGTTGTCTTTTCTTTTCTTTTCTCTTTTTTTTTCACTTTTTACACTAGTGGTACAGCAAAATATATTTTCTTTAGCTGTTACTTTGACAACAGTTAAATGTGCAATAGAGAAAATATAAGGCCTGAGTCTCAATTAGTGGTTTCTTAACATTACAGTCCTGGAGAGTTCTGTGGTTCGGGACTAAAAAGACCCTGGTTCTGCAAAGTCCCCCAGGAGCAACATCCGGAGCGTTTCATCGTTCTTGCAGTGTGATTTCTCATCCCTTATTCTTCAGCTCTTCCGTCAGTGCAACACAAACGGCAGACTCCTCTGACACGGAGCGGCCTGTGCCTTCGTCTCCGCACCTCTTTAGTCCAACAGCAGAGCTTTCGCAGTCCACAGACGTTTGGCCTCGGATGGACGTCTTTTGTGTGTTAATGAGATCTGTGTGCAAAAGTCATTTATTCATTTCTTTCTCCCACCCAACAACATCTCACCTCCCATTTTTAACGGGAAGCCTGTGAGGCGAGCAGAGCCAGACTTGGCGACTGTCTTGACATCAACCAATAGCTCCCATCTGCTCAAAGCTGTGCAAACAGAACATGGCCGTCCACCAGCTCAAAGGCTGGTAATGAGCTGCATTTGTCCGTCGTTGGGGGGCTCTCCCTCTTGTGCGCAGTCCTCGTTGCTGGGTGGGATGATGCAGCCGTCGCTGGTGCCTCGGTTTATGTGGTAGTAGGACAGGGATTGGGGCGCGTCTCCGAGCTCGGGCATGCTTTTGTGATACGCGTCCTCGATCTCGTTTTGAGGCGAGGGCGAGAGTTCCTCCTCCTCTTCCGGGGGGTACGGCGACGCTGAGGGCGAGGGCGAGTCTCTCAAGTTTGGCATGCTGGTGTACAGGGAGTCTCTGTTGGGCGAGTGGGAGCCCGGGTCCTCCACCGCGGTGACAGTCTCTGAGCCGCGGCCGCCCTGCCCCTCCAGGCGCCTGGGGGCCTTCTGGGCGCTGTAGAGCAGAGAGTGAGTCCTCTGGGGCAGCAGCGGGGCCTCCAGTGCCTCTTTGTGGTGGGGGTGCAGGAGCAGCTCCAAAGTGGGGTGGCCTCCTGTCCCCCCTCCTCTCTGAGGAGACGAGGCCTCGGGCTGATCTGCCACAATGGCGTCGTCCTCGCTGCCGCTCCCACCCCCGCCTCGGTCGACCGTCACTCTGGTCTGAGGAGGCAGAGCCCTGTCCCGCTCCCTCTGGGTGTCGCGGCCTTTGGGAGGCCCGCGGGGCCTTAGATTGTTGTGGACGATCTCGGATATTATCATCTTCTCGAAGGCGGCATCGTCCAGGTTGAGGCCCCCCAGGTCACCCGTGGCTTGAACGCCCACAGCCTCGTAGTCCTCGTCCCGCAGGGAGTAGCTGTTGTTGAAGTTTCCGTTGAGGGGGAGGGTGTCCATGGCACTGATATCCCTGCTGTTAGTTAGAGAGTGCTGTCCTGCAACAAGGGGCAGAAAAGGAGGTGAGATAAAACTTCTGCCTGCTCCACAGCACCAACAGACTTTAGAACATCATCATCATCATCCACATACAGAGTGATACTGCTCAGGACAGTCTGGGGTCGTTTTAACTTTACACAGATCAAAAGGAAGAACCCAATTACCTCCCCACTATGCCCACCCGTCGTTACAGCTAAATACCATTATAGATTATCCTGAACAATATTGGATAAATGAGCGGGGCGGGGAGGGGGAGGGGGAACGATGAGAAAACTGAAAAGTACAACACAGCGATGGTGCCAGGGTAACAACACTGCAGCAGACGACAGCGACGGACACGGACACAGCAAAAAGGCAGGAAGGAACGTAAATACAAGCTGACGGGGAGAGGATGTGACGGTAAAAATGGACAAAACATTCCACCTGTTAAAGGAGGGCAAGACAAAGGACTAATGTCAAACACAGATGGTCAGCCGCCTTTCTGCACTGGGGCCCCACAAGCACAGCAACACTCCCACACCACGACACACAGGCACGGTGCAATGACTCACTTTGCCACCACTCACATCAAGTGTGTCTGCTCAGGCTATCTGGCCTAAGAACAGCTGATGTGCAAAAAAAGTAAAACAGATGCTTTTTTTCAATTGCAGCAGAAAGAAGGAAAATTACCGAAAGAAGACAAAAGTGGAAGCTCGTAACAGCCAGCCTGGATTCAGTCCGTCCGACTCGGATTGTGCCCTTGCGTGTGGCAATTAGCTGTCATATGGACCACGCGTAATGCCTGGCTCGAATTGTCGCAGGTGAGGGGGAGAACGGCGGCAAAATTGCGCCTTTGCGTTCGTTTGGAGAGAGTTGAAGGACAAACCGAGGACAACTGAATCCTGGGCTCAGCAGGTGAAAGGGTTCAGCAGCAAGCACAGTATTTATGTCTACGATACGAGGTGGCAAATCTCCTGATAAAAAAAAAAAAAAAAAAAAAAAAAAAAAAGATTTCTTCCCCTTGCTTGAGTGACACGCGGCTCCTTTTCAAGTGTGCATCTATCAGTTTTATGTGAGAGAGAATGTTCATAGCAGATTACTCTGACTTTGCAAAGCCCTCTGACCGAGCTCAAGTATCGAGATGAAAATGACGGGAAGGAGGAAGGGGGATTGATACGAGGACTTGATTGACTCGGTGCAGGAGCGGCGTCCGCCTATAAACGGAAGGCTGACGTGATGGTGGGTGGTTGGGTGGTGGGGCTGTCAATGCCCGGCTTTGCGCACAGAAAAGAACGCGTGCGCTTAGATTTCAAGATGAACTTGTCAGAAATTGGATGATTGTGATGGAGAAAATGCAGCTCCTCAGTTACATATTAGGAGCGGGAGAGAGGAGGCGACATTGAACATGCTTGTGCATTCAAACTGGGTCACTGATATCTTTTGTTTAATTTGGAGCATTGTGGAGATTTCTGGCATTCAATTTCCAGGTCTGCGAGCCTTTGAATAGACCCTCATGTTACCCCGCGCTTATCACGCTGAAAGGCCTCCGAGAGCTACGGTTTAGATACAAACGCGTCAGAGACGAGCGCTTTCCCGAGATATTTTACCCTGAGATGTTTGTATTTTTCTCAAGGAACGGAGAGAATGTTGCAATGACAAACAGTTACCAAATGAAAGGGAGCACGAGCTCCTGGATCCATACGGGTCCATTGACGAGCCTGCACACCCGGTAAGTGAACTCCACGAATATACAGAGCGCCTACAAACGACCTCGCTCTGACGTAAAAGACACAAAAGTCGTGAAATTTTGCAGAATCCCATTAGAATCACTTTACAAAGAGCACAAGGAGCAAAGAGCGGAGGGGCGGGCGGGAAGGAAGATATTAAAAAGTCTTCTGTGAATAGGCACGTCTCCAAATTTGCATTTGTTTATGCACAGGCAGTCATTTTATTGCAGACAGGTATTGTCTGCTGGGAGAGAGGGGAAATGATGTGAACAGAATTCAACTGGACACGGCGACAGCTGCACTCTGGGAACCATTCCAGCAAAGATCCATCCAAGATGTTCTCCTTACCCGTTTTTACTGCGTCGGAAGAACATCTGCAGAGTATTACTTAGTATTAATACACTTATAACAGAGGACACGCTCGTCCTTTTGCGGGAGCTAAACATAATGACTCTAGCAGGCAGAATATGAAAACGCATATGCCAAAGTTGACAGTCTCTCAGTGCATATTTCATACGTGGTTGGTGATCTTCACACCAGGTTTTGACATTTGCGTGTCACGCGGCCTCCTGTGATCCTCGCAGTAGTTTCCATATGTTAAATCCTGCTTGAAACTCTTCCTGTTTGTCGACTCCTTTTAATCCTTTAGGTGGTTAGCATATTTCAGGTCGTAGTCACGTGGGGTATTCCCTCACGTATGCGTTCTACCTCTCCAGCGTGGCGCCCCGGGGGAGATCTTTTGCACAGATAAAGGCGTCCTGCGCGTAACAGAGATGTTTATGCCTGACATTTAAAATTACCTGTTAATTACATTTTTTCCAGACATTTTATCCGTCTCCTGTGCTCAAGTGTTAACACGCAATTATCTTACAATGATTGTTCAGGTAAACAGTTTAGGACAATAAAGCTGCAGCTGTCTGCACGCCGAATTCTTCGTTTGTGCTGCTTTTGCTGCTCAGCTCAAAAAAGCCATTCACGAAATGTTGATTTCTGTGCAGACAATGTTTGGTCCCAAAACGGCTTCATTATCTCCGAGCGCTCTCATTGTGCTGTAAGTGAGCTCGGCGCACAAAACAACAGCGTGATGACTGCAGCAGTTAGAAGCTATACATGTTACCGCATATCCTTCCCTTACACACTGTTGCCACAGTGCAGCTTCTGTAGATTCTCTTTTATCATCAAATGCCTGTGAATATCTGAAGGCTATGAGTGCCCGCATTGCGTCATGTGCTCTCATTTTTTTTTTTTTTTTTTGCTTTGATTGGGGTTCTTTTGCTCTACCAGCGCAGAAGTAGGTCACCATAAACACTAGCCTGATTTACATCAAATCGCTTCTAATTTGCGCGCAAACGATTGCAACTTGTCGTGAATACATCACGCATGGGACGAAAGTGCGTAAAACACGACGAACGCGCTAAGCTCGTATTCAACAGAAAGGAATGTCAACACGAGTGTTCGAGATAAGACGGCTTTGATTCATCCGTGGCAGTTGGCAAATGCCAATCTAGCATAGAGTAAGTGGCGATGAAGAAGATAAAGAGTAAATCTCCTGTAGTGACTCAACACTTTTACGTACATGCTGTGTCAGAGCCACAACCTCGTTTTCTTGTTTTCAATTCATCTGTAACACACATACATACAGAGATCTGTGAGAGGATAAAGGTGGAGCGTGGGTGTGCACCTGGGGAGTGAAAAGCCGGAGGAGAGGTGGTGTTGCACACCACCGTTTCCGCCAACAGGTTGTTATAAGGGTTAGTGTCGTGGGTTCGGAGGAGAGGGTTAGTTAGGAGGTAGTTGCCAGTCATCCCTGCAATAACAGGAAAAGAGAGAGAGGGAGAAAAATCAGGGTGGGGAGAGAGGAAGAGGCAGTCCAGAATCTGTGCTACAGTGCATCGCGGTCTGTGGTGGTTGACAAGCGCTGTCCAAAATATGACACCACAAAAGATTTATGACCTCCAGTCCGTCTGCCTCCGGTTACGGACAAAGGACTTGTAGAAACGTTTGGTGGAGGCACAACGTTATCCAAACAATCAGCCGATGTAACTGACAAACAATATTATTACGACAAGTACTGAACAAAGCGATGCAATACAATCCGCTACAGTGTTTATGCGAAACAAATTTGTCTAAACAAAGCCATCCAGTCGAGACACTAGACAAAACATGTCTAAGTGGCCTGCCATGAATAATACAGTATCCCTATCATCCACGGCATAACTATGTAAATCCTCGGGAATGTAATAACTATCCTCACTCATTTGGATGGATCCCTGAGATACGACGTGCTGGCATATCTCGTTTTTCAATCCTGGAGAATTCATGACCGAGGCCAGACCTGCACTGGCACTGTGCGCAGCTTGAACTTTACAGAGCTGGGATCCATCCAGAACCTGTAAAAACTCTCACTCTCACCTTCTTCATCTAATACACCCAGGACCATTGCCCCAAGGTGGACAAATCAATTTTCACCCCGATTTTTTTGTCCTGATGCACCAAAAGCTTTCTGTTTCCTGCTCTGAACGGACACTATGCAGTGCAGTTTATAATAAATGTGATCATCTAGGGGTAAACATCTTGGAATACGCCTCCGGTGTTGGACATTAAAGAGAAAATGGAAATAAAATGCAAAGAGGCAGATAATTATGCGCAGGATTTCCTCAAAGTAAGTAAAAAAAAACAATACATAGTTAAACGACCGCAAATTTGTGCTGAATTACACTCAGATCATTGAATATTTCATCTGAATTTAATACCGAAAGTACACAAAAGGATTTTTGAAAACTAAAAAAAGTCAACGTCGGCTGCACAGTCAAAGTCCGCGACAATCTGTCTGTCTGGCTTTGACGCACCAGGAACATTTAGCGCTATTCCTGATTGCTTATCACTGAGAGAAACGTGGAACCAAGTCGGGTTTTATCTCCTTCTTCGCTGCACGCTGCCTCAGTGCCAGGTAGGTTGCATCCTCTGAAGTATTTATTGTGAATTCAGAGCTTCATCACAAAGAGAATATCTTATGTGTTTCGTCGGGAAGAAGAAACGCTTGCTTACCCTGGTTGAGCGTGGAGGTGCTGTTTATGTCTCCTGAGATGAAGGAGGACTCCGACTGCTTCCTCACAGTGTCGTTCCACATCCGCCTGATGCGGCTCTGGGTGGAAAGGAAAAGACAGGAAAGGAAAGAAAGCACTGATCAGAACTCACCACGGAGCCGCTGTTATTCAGCCTGGACGGGTTGGGAATGAAAGCTTCTGATGCCGACCAACACGTGTAAACACAATTCAACAAACACGGCGCTTGATGAGCAGTTGATTTGTCATTTCTATGGTAAAACAAAGGCCGGAGGTGCTATTGATCCAGGGCCGTACCAGGAATGGACATGCTGAGAATTGTGTAACTTGAAATTTGAGGCCCTGGCCCCGAGTGGCTCTTTTTGCTCGGTATCGTGAACCAAATTCCTAGAATGTCTCTTACGATCCATCTCACCGAGCCACCACAAAAGAGATTTGTACAATTTGTTTGTGCATTTCAAAAGATAAAAAAGAATTTTCAGTGAGTTAAACACGCAGGTTAGATTACGTTTCTGGACCTTTGTTGGTCTTAATTAATTAGCTCACAAATGTTGGAAGAAATATTTCATTTTTAAACATTGCATTCAGGGAAGAGAACAAAGTGAAAGGTTCGCCTTTAAAAAAAAAAAAGCACATTTTGTAGTGTTTTAACCCCTTAAACACTGGCAAATTAATTGGATAATGAATACACTTTAAGGTAACCCTTGAGGGCTATTTAAAGGACTTTAAATCAATTTAATGGGCTTTTTCACATTAGTTACCCATTAATAATTCAGTATAGCACACAGAAAAGGCATAAAACATCTGAATAAAGAATTTAAAATCAATTAGTACCCATTCTTAACCCATGGCATTTTCAATTTATCTTAATTTTTCCTTTACTCGAAATATGTTGATATTATTTTGCATCCTGATTCCTGATATATTTAGCATCTTTGGGAACATTTGGCTACTTCAGAGTTGAAGAGGTTAAAGAAGCAAAGTAAGCAAAAAAAATAAAGATACAAAGAAATAGGAAGACTTAAAGAAAGGAAAACATTTTGAGATTTAGAAGTGTAGAGATGTATAAAACAAAATCTGAAACCTTGATATGTGATTCCTCGTACGTGTACCTGTGTGGCGGATGAGTAGCGGGCCGTGGAGCGGGATGTTGCTGTCTTTGCTGAACTGTGCGAGCCCTCGGAGGGCAGGCCGCCACAGCACTGGGACTGACGGAAACATTTGCTGTACTCTTTGCGGACCTGGAAAGGATCAAAAAAATCAGAATGGAATGAGCACACCGATACAGACAGCAACACACTCCCCGCAAGAGAGATCCAAGCCCTCAATCGTTATCAAATGCCACCCGGTTGACAGCAGTTCAAATGCTGTATCTGTGAGAAAATGTTCAACTATTGCAAAAAAAGGAAGCACTGATAGAGGCGCTGGCAGAAGTGAGATGATCTAAAATGTCATAGAATGGCATCGCAGAATCACAGACACCTGTCACCCATATTGGATGTAGAACAAAACAGAGAATAGACAGCTAGTTAAGAGCTCAAGGACTCTGACAAACTCATACCTTTTTCTGGAGGAGGCAGTGGAAGATGAAGATGAACATCCCTTGCAGAGTGTTGAAGATAGTAAAGAGGTAAGCCATGACGATGGAGGATTCGTTAAGGAAGAACAATCCAAACGACCACGTCAGCCCCAGGAGACAAAGTAAGGCAAAAGCTCCTAACACCCAGGACCTGCAACGCAAGAGCCCAGACTGATGAGAGGCGGCATTGGATCCCCGTCTGGCTTGATTTTGACGTCCCACGGTTTTTAGACAGTAGCTTGTTAAAAAAGGCAACACCCTCGTTTTCTATTTTGCTTTCGGACAAGTTGCACTAACAGCACATACTGCATAAACGCTGATACAAAGTTTTGGAATGAATGCGCATCGGGTATTTGACACTGAGTCAAAAAAATATTTCCTTGGTGCTCCTTGGAGTTGGCTAAGGAGACTGCAAACGCAGCAGGTTTTCCCTGGCAGTTTCCAGGAAAGCCTAGAGGAAATCAGATAACTTCGTAGTGACTTCCAATGATGATGGCTGGTCGCTATCGATACACAAGAGAGAAGCGAGCCACCCCAGGAGAGATGGAGCGAGGCCTGAGAGGAGGGAAGAAACCGGAGCAGATTGGGACCATGCTGCTGTCATTGAGACACGATCCATAAGCAGGAGATGATAAATGAGAGGCGGTCTCCGGGGCGATTTGTCCTTACGCTACTTCTATAAATGTCTGAATAATTAGACCAACTGATCATCTTGCACGTTCACAAATTCTACCACGTTTTTGCGCAGCACCCAAGCTGTCAAAATTCTGTGTTTACAATCCTGACAAAGCGATGATTAGATTTTATTTTTCAAATGTCACGGAAACACCGTAATAAGATTTGTATCGGCATCGATTGATTTTGTTGTCCTGAGATTATACGACTGTAAATTGATTCAGTTAAGCTCTCTTGTTCTCGCTCTTATCAGCTGATTAAGCCCTTTAACAGTGGTAAATTAATTGCTAATCGAGTACACTTTAAGGCAAACGGGTCAGGGTTATTTAAAGGGTTTTGGATACATTTAACAGGCCTGTTCACGTTACGTTTATGATGTGATGCCATGAGAAAATCCAGAAAGCCATTACAGCAGCTCTTACTTTTAAACCTGTCCCTGACGTCCACGTTGCTGCCCGTTTTCTGTCGTCCTGTTTAATTCTCAGAGGTTAAGCAACGAGTCAAACAGGTTTTGCCTCCCATGTGTTCCCCGTCCTTTCTGGGTGGGTTTCCTACGGACGATGCTGCTTCCCCCACCATCAAAAACATGTGTTAGGTTAATGTTCTATTGTCCTCAAGTAGTTTGTAAAACAACCCGCCGTGCTGTATAATTGAATCCTATCGTTTCCATCTATGCTGCGCATTTAATGAAGGAAATTGTAAATAACTTTTGTCTACTTCCGATGGTGACTTGGCCATCATGAATAAATGCAGGAGTTCTGTGTGCTTGAACATCAAAGCCAAACCAATGTCTTTTCCGGTGAGGACAGAATCCCAGTGACAGCCTTAAAAACGAACACCCACATAACATATGTTGGCCAGCTCTCAAGCGTATTGTTGAACAGGAATCCAGGCGTAGAAACGGCCAGGAATAAATCTTTTATTGAGCAGCAGCGGCTCGCATAACGCCGGAAAAATTGGGCTCTTTTCCATTTTCTCCATCTCTAAATCTACAAGTTTTGTGGCCGAGGCGATCTTCCATGGGAGCCTGCAAACTGTGCCAGCACGGGAGCACGAGATAGTGGAGGTCAGAGATGCAGTTATGAAGGAATAAAAAAGGCAATATAACCCTGCGTAGTGCAAATACCGATATCATAAAATGAACTAAAAAGGCACCACCTGCGGACAGAAATAAAATCTGAAAGGAGAAATATTGGACTGCTTTGGGTTGACGAGAAGAGAAAATCAAATAAACGTGTAGGTCAGATGTACCTTTGAAATTTCTGGAGGGAAGCAAAAGCTGTAATGGTGCATATTATTTTTCTTTTCACACATAAGTGCTCCCACTACACACACCCACACACACACACACATACACACTATCTCAGACCAAGCAACCGCAGTCCAGCCGGCTAATCTCCTAGAGTGACAGCCCTCACCTGATACCCCCCAGTCTGGATGAGTCGGGTTTCATGGAGGTGGAATGCTTCACCATCTTGTACATCGTCACCACCAGGAAGATGACATTGAGCTGTCAAAACAGAGGCGTATCAGGGTTAACAGACTGCACTTAGAAAGGCATCCGATTCCTGATGCTAACACCGATAGATATGTTTCACATTGACTTACCGTGGCTTAAGAATATTGCTTAATCTATACTGGTTTTGGCTCGACAGCGAGCATCAACACTGGCGTGCCTTTAAAGAGGGGAATATTAAAATTTAATGCCTCTCCGCCAATTAGAAAGTCGCAACCTTTACGAGAAGAAAAATAACAATGAAAGTTCGTTTTTTTGGTCTGCCTCTCAAGCCTTTGGCCTTCAGTATAAACCGTATTCAAAGTCTCTTTTTTCTCTCGACTAACTGACATTTTACTCAATTCCAGGCCTTGACCGACTAAATGGTGAAAATCCTCATCAGGAAGACGAAAAAGTTGAAGAATGCATATCTGTGGGAGCCCAAACGGATCTCATGTAGTGCAAAGCTCCAAAACATACTGAGAGGAGAGGCCATATTTTAGAGAGAGGTTTCTGAGGCCAGGAAAAACATTTTAAGTGATTCAAGCCAAACATGCTCAAAGGTTTCCGTGCTTTCAGGATGTCTCGCTGTAAGCACCGCAGGCCCATGGCCACCAATGCAGAGGACGGACCTCGAGTTTGCTCAATACCATATTACCCTTTGAAAAGCAAATATTGAATGAGAAATAACCAAATCCTCATTTTTAATGTTATTAAAAACATCTTTTCAGCCCCGAGCGTGCTTTCTGAATTCGAAACCAATCTACATGAAGGAAAATGCAGTAAATGTGAAAAGGGAGAGCATAGACTGTTCTCAGATTATTAAATATTTCAATTTGACTACTTAACTCTACTCTTTCTCCCATCCCCAAGGCAAAAATCTCCATTTTTCTGCATTGAATCATTGTTTGGGGGCATTTTCACATTAGTAACCCATTAACAATTGAGCATAGAAAAGGCATAAAAAAGGCCCACAATTCATGGAGGTGATGATTTTAAACATCCTCAAATCCGTTACATTAATCTTTACTTTTTTGACCTATGGGACTTTTAAATTTCCTTAATATTCTCTTTTTTTTCCAGATGAGTTGGCATCATTTTATACAAATGTCCCCAGAATGCAATGATATATTTGGTATTGAAGCAAACTTTGGGTGGAGCCCACCGCCCCCAAAATGTTGCAACCCATTAATTGGAAAGAACTTAAAGTAGAATTTCAATTATTAATAAATCATAAGCGGCAGCCATAACTGAAAATAAACATTAGGAAGATTTACTGTATTTTAACAAAATCCGACTTTGAGGAGTTAAACAAACATAAATAAGTTCAATGTGATGAATATTTTTTGCAGTGCATCAGTATGAATAATCATTGCTGTGCCATATGGTTGCACTTGGCCAATAAAAAAAGGGTCTTAAAATGCAAACAACGTGAGTGTGAGTGGAAAGCAGAAGTGAAAACAACAACAGCAGGGAGAGATGGAGGGAGGAGTAGCGGCTATGAAGACAGAAAGACAGAAAGAGGCATTTAGATCACAGCTTAGAGAGTAATGCCGAGTTTTGTCTCAGAGCCACTGGGGCCGATTTATGTCCTCAAGAGACGGGTAGCTGGAGATGCATTTGCCACAGCTGCAAGTGATGACAGAGATCCAACCAGACAGACAGAAAGACAGACCGGCACTCTGCACACGGACTCCCCCACACTCCTCGTTCCCACCCTCCACGGGGCCGTCCTCCACTATATTCAGCTCTCTCGCTTCCCCCGCCAAAGATAGCGCAAAAGAAAACATTGTTGCTCGCCCAGCGCTTCATGGGGTTTTGCATGTATTTACATTGTGCGGACCGTGTGTCGGACTAGATATGCGGCACGTTTTTTCACAATGGATGCACACATGTGCGCTCGTGTTCCTGCGTCCGTCCTTGTGTGTGAGATGCAGTGCGAGAACAGCCAGCGCATCGTATGAAATATTAAAAGGTGAAGATGGAGATGTCCGTGTGCTCTGATTGGCTGGGGACATGTCATGATCCTCAGCAGGGCTATGAACTGTGGTAATGGTTGTCTGGCCCACCC
>OMNV01001168.1:10478-26615 GCA_900303265.1 Brotula barbata | reverse complement strand
TTTCTCCTCCTGATAGCCGGAGGGGAGGACTCTCTGGTTGTGCTGCACGGGCCAAACAGCTTTAAGTTGTTGCCGCTCACCAATTCTGATTTCAGAGGATTTCATAGCTGAGTGGACACTGATGTCCTCGTGTCAGCTATAATGGGACCACTTTCCTTTCATGCAAATTGATCTGAGAAAGCAAAGCTACGAAGCTGCCAAGCCTGGGGAGAGAGGAAATCTATAAACTGTTTTCAAAGCCTTCCTGTGAAGACGAAGAAAAAAAACAAAACAGAAATCACACGCAAGCACAAAATTACAACGTACCACAATTATGAAGGTTACAGGTCCGATGAAGCTCCAGATGAAATGGTTATCAACCCTCAGCCAGCATCTGTGGGGTACAAAAAGTGATATTCAGTTCATTAAGTCAACTCATTGCCAAAACAAAGTTGTGTTTCATCGATCAGGGCCATGCAGGGCTGGATGGATGATAGGCTGCAGCTACAGAATAGAGACTCCGACTCTGACCACAGGGAAGAAAACCCGACCTTGAGGGAGATCTGGCCTGCTGCCACGAGGAGCTGCAGTCTAAAAGCCAGTGGTTATTGGTCTCATGACTTCACAGTCTGCAAATGTGTACAAATGTGGGATGTTTGACTCTCGGTGTGTACAAAAGACTGAGCAGTAAACAATCTGTTGTAGTCAGTACAAGAATGAATTGTACCTCCGCCTGTGTTATCGCCAGAGAACAGAAATGTAGCAGCAATAAAGCCGAGTTTGAAAAAGGCACTTTGCTTGGATGCCATAAATTAGACGACTGCAGTATACAAATCATAAAACTTGTTGCTTGTGTGAAGACCAGTGCATAAACTTCTATCTGACAAGGGCGGCAATTATCCACATGCAATGAATTAAAACCCAGCAGGTCCCTGCAGCTTGCCAGCGAATTCATTAAAGCCGCTGCTTTGCTGGAAGTCTCCTCTTTCTGCTGTGACAGGGTGTAAATTTGTCAGGGGTCAGAGGTGAACAGCTCTTTGTGATATTGCTATCATTAGTCTGTACATGCGTTCAGTGTGGGCGTGTCTTGAGGAAAAGGGGAGGACAAATGCTTTGGATTCTCATTACACAAAGAGATGAAAAAGAGGACGGCACACTTACGCCCGCTGCGTTCCGTAGCTTCGGTAATCGATGGCTGCCGAGATGCCCACCACCACTGCCGGGATGAGGTACCCGGAGACGTAGTAGTACTTTCTACGTGAAAACTCGCTCTCGAACACCTCCACCAGCATGAGGTAGAGCTGCACGCCCTCCAAACACATCCAGGCAAATGCAGCCAGGAAGCAGAAGTGGAGAACCCCGGCGATGATGGAGCACAGCAGCTGACGGAAGAAAACACGCAGAGATTACACACACCATGAGCAGGAGTCGCTTGGTTTTAGGGAGGTTTTGTTTGTTCTTGCATTTGAATGGGTATCAGTGTTTGGATTCTTCATGCAGAGCTGAAGACATCCATGATGTTTCACTCAACAGTCATTATAAAATGCTCAAACATGCTCTGGGGGTTTCTGTTGTACGGTGAAATCTGGAAACTTTGGGCCATTTTTACTGAGCATCTGCGGCCAATTTTTGGGGGTAAATGAGTGATATAGTGTTCCTCCATTTTAAGTAAGGGACAGCACTGCAGATTTTGAGCCTGTCAAATGAGAGAAAGGCGTCTCTGCTTTAAACTGCATCCTTCGGTCAATGCATTATGTATTTGGGGCGTTGGTTATATATGATCACAAAACTTTGGGAGGATGGAGATGCATTCAAATACGCAGAAAAAGCAATTTGTCATTGCGGCAGGAGAGGACCTCTTTTTGTAATGCTTGACAGAAGCAGTGTAAACTTTATGGTCCTCGTTGAAGACAGATTGATCACACTGAAGACAGCAGCAATATTACATAATTAAATTATATAATTTTCGTCCTTACTCTCAAATGCCAAACACTTTAATTTGATTGGAGACATTTCAAAATTCAACACAGGTCTTGCAGTCTTGTCGGTTTCAAAGCTTAAACACTGTCAGCATGACCTAAAATCTCATCGATGTACATGACGTCTAAAGTGACTGACTCTTGTTGATCTGTCAGACTCGTTTTTTCACAGTTTGACAGCCACCCGAACCAGAACTGTGCTCATTAACATCATCAGCGTCACGCCACAAAAGAATTGTGGCAGAGATTAATACATCTATATTAGCAGTGGTAGATTTAGCAAATACGCCTGTTTCGGAGACGATGACTGTTCTTCTATTAAGCCAACAACATATCCTGCGAGTCTGAGCCACTGGTAAGCTGTCAAATCTGGTTTAAACGCTTACAGAAATATTTTTTGATCTTTATATGTAAAAGGTTATTGTACTGTATAATGTACTACATCTAATATCGCTGGTCAACATTCCTTTAAACTGCAAGCAAAGATATCAAATGTGCGACCATAAGTTTTTCTCATTCTGGCTAAGTAGGAAAAATAACACAGTTCCCCATAACCCAAATTATCCTTCTAACCTCCTAAACCCTGCTGGACCTGCCAGCAGTTCCATCATTTAAGACTCATTTGGAGTGGCCAAGCATTGTTCAATCCCACAGAACTTTATTTGAAATTTTAGGAGTAGATCCCAAACTTTCCAAACATACCAAATATGTCAAGATGAGTTTTGGGTAAATGCGTAAAAAAGGATGCCAAAGACATCTAGAATAATTCCATTTGATGTAATGGTGCAGTCATAATGGTGGTGGTTTGACTATTTCACTTAAAGCACATATATTGACATTCAAATAAATATTGGACCCGGTGGGTACAGAATACATGTGATGCTGTCATAATGTTTCACCTATCTACAGTCTAACATTTCATAGTTTTGTCTAACCGTGCACATATTTGTAGGGGATGAGCAAAAGCTTACAGTAATACCTAGAATTAAATGAATGATTTTCAAGGAAACTGCAGCCAAAGTAAGTCACTGACATTTGTCTTTTTCTAAGTTGGAGCAATTTTTAGAGATATCTGGCTGGCATTTGAATGAACCCTTTTGGAACACCGTGGTATTTTTACAACCGTGCATAAACAATAAAAGCTAAACATATCTTGTGGATTCCCAAACAGAGCATTGTTGTGCTGTAATGATGAAAACGCCATGTAAAAATCCATTTTCTTTTGGCACTGCTTTCCCTTACAACACCGTGCATGTTAGACATCGCACAAGCAGCAAACTGATGCGAGGAAGCACCAGGAAGTCACTGCATGCACATGGAAAATGATGATTTATTAAACACAACTGAAGAATGACGGATAGTAAGACATAAAACACTCAAGTCTGTTCAACGTTCAAATCTTAATTGAGGTCAGTGTCTGACAAAGCTGAAAAGAAAGTCCCTGTATATAGAGTGTGGTGTGATTCTAATGGATAGCAGGTGTGGATAATGAGTCTCAGGTGTCTGTGGTGATGGCTGATGACTGTTGATGCAGAGGAGGGCGTGACAATAGGATAGTAGTCCATGAAAAACACAATTGTTTCAGTTTAAAATGTCATAGGAAAACATCTTTCAGAGCACCAGCCAGCATATTATTTATACAAACATCACTTCCTGGAACGAAGCCTCTAGATGCTTTTCCACATGTTCCAAAAATTGTGTGCTGTCGTTCTCTGCACTTGGAAAGTAAAAGACCAAATATCTCCAAAATGCTCCAACAAAGAAACCCATCAGTGACCGAGTTGGGCCATAATTTCCCATAAAATTAAATGTAGTGAAATATCACAGTAGAGCCTGTTCATTAGACATGTTAGTTAAAATAAAAAAACACAAAAAAAGAAAGGAAATACTCTGTACATCAAAGTTTGTACCTTTGGTTCAGTCATGTTGATGCCCACGAGGAAGACGAGCTCTCCGATGAAGAGGTTGAGGCAGAGGTTTTTGTGGATGGTGTTGCGGTCGCTTTGCAAGCCTCTGAAGAAGCAGAAGGTGAAGAGGCTGATCGCCAGGCAGACGAGAGACACGGCGATGCCCATCCTGGTGATGACCGTGAGGAGAAGCTCATGGACACTCCCATCCCCCTACAGAGAAGAAGACATAAAATGCAGTGACCTTTGGCTCCAGTCTTGTAGTAATTAGTTTTGGCATAATTGTTGTTGTTTCATGTGTCTGTATGGATGCTGACAGGGAAAACCTCAATGTGTGTGTAATGATGCCTGAAAAAATATGAGCGAATAAGGGAAATTAGAGTTTCTTCAATTTTAGCAGTGAAATTTTAAACATGGGCAGCATTTTAAAATCTATTCTACCTCACTTAAAATCGTCATCCTTTACATACACAATAATTGTCCTGGAAGAAATCAATACGAGTCTGAGAAAAGGCGATTCGTTGCTTAATCACAGCGCAAGGTGAGTCTGTTTCCCTGGTTGAATAAATCAATTTGTAATTGCATGATCTAGGTCTGTCGTTTGGAGTAAAAATACCTCAATTTGTGGCAATTTCAGTCACATTAAGTACGTGTGACATTTGAAAAAGGTTATCTATTGTCTTTGCGTGGAAAGCAACACTCAAATCTTTTTATTGATGTTTGACTGACAAACTCAAAAATAGCCTGTGTGACTTGAAATCCTCATGCCGGTTTTGTCCGCCAACTGCAAATTGCAGCAGATAGGAAAAGGGGAATGTTTCAAGAGGGACATGAGGCAAATGTGCAAACAGCAGACTTTTCCACACAAAGCATCAGTGGAGCAGGAGAAGGCCTGGAAGTGATGCAATTTCTCCTGTGATATTTGTAATTTTCTTGAAGGCAAGCCTTGCAGTTGAGGTGAGCTGGTGTGAGGCTAAGCCGAGCCTCCGGGCTCTGGTTTCAAGTTGTGGTTAAGGTTGAGGTTGAGACAGATGACAGGGACAGAGTTCATGAGTTGGGACCTATTATTAAACAAACCACAAACTTATCCTGCACATTTATTACTGGGCAAAAGCGCGGCGCACATGATATTTATCATGTAATTGGATTGTAATTGCATTTCACTTCCAAATGCAACCCTACACCACTTCAAGAGGAGCAGAGACACAAATGAGAGCGGACATTTTACTGTTTCCCATGATTTTTGGAGACATATGGAAGACTATCGGACACGCATAGGTAAAAAATCATTTATATCTGACAGCATCTCGATCTCTCCCTCGGTCTCTCTGTGAGAAAGCCCTACATCTGGTTTACCTCCCGTTTGAAAACTACTACCCCAAGCCCCAAACTTCACCTTCTCCTCCAGCAATAATCTAATTATTTCTCTGAAATGCCATTCCTGCTCTTGTCTGGTGTGCATTCATCTACTGGGAAACAGGAAGGATGTTAACCTCGTGCAACCACAATAAAAGCCACTTACCACATTCCCCCGGTGAGCCATGAGGATGGCGAAGTTGGTCAAGTGGCTGCAGGAGCAAGTGGTGTGGCTCTTGTTGGTTCCCAGCAGTTTACAGCCGTGAGTGGACCAATATCCCATCATGCTCCTCTCTGAATAATTCCAAAAGGAGCAGTTGGGATTGTAGTAGTGCTCCTTCTACAAAACACAGAGACAAATGATTAAACATACATGAATGTACGTTTGCAATATGCATGACTGCAGACAAACGTCCGACACACTGTATATTTCATGGGACCGACTGTAAGCTACTGTTTGTGATGTGCAGAGGTTGTGTTTGTTCACTTGTTCTACGCAAAATTTTCTGTCCAGTTAAACTTGCATAGATGTAATGGCTTATTAGATGCATAACTCTACAAAGATAGATCCAAATTAAACACACCTAATGGTGTGATATAATACTGTGGCAAATTTCTGGGGCACAGCACAATTACAATAATTTATCTCTCTAATAATGTGGGTGTTCACTCTGTTACTGCAACAATAGTTTGTGAAAATGCTGGACTTTCCTATTAGCTGTAAAATGCCAAGCTGCCTTTTTACTTTTCTGAGACTCATCGCCAGGTCTCAGGAGGAGACTTACATCCAGGTGCTCCAGTGTGAAGATCACGGGGTCAGCCACAAACACACGGCTGGACTCCTTGGTGATAGAGGCTGACAGGATGTGGGAGTTAACAGTAAGCGAGAGGTCGTGTCTGCTCAGATCCCCCAACCCTCTCAGTGTCGCATTTTCCGTGCTGAGGAACTGACCCAGGTGTTTGTAAAGCACAAACACCAGCTTGGCCACCCCTGCAACCGGGAATAAGGAAACAGTCAGGCTTCTTGAAGCATGAGCTCACAAGATAACAGGTATTTATTAGGTGAAAAATAATATGCACATAATGGTAAAATACTGAAACAAATTTAAGACAGCTCAACAAGAGCCATCACTTATTCATGCTCTCAGAAACCTTTCATTTATTTATAGGTAGGTACGGCGGAATATGGGCCAAAAATAAGAGTTTGAGAATCAATAATCTATGAGAAAATAAGAATTAACAGTAACATTTTGAGAATAATGAAATTAAAAGTGACATTTAGAGCAAAGAAGTGTTTGTTTGGACAAATCTCCCTCTCTCCTCTCAAAATTATTGTGACTTTCGTCGAAACGTTGCCACTTTATTTCTGCCGCTACAACCTCATTCCCAAAATGTAGCTCTTCATTTTTTTTTCAACGGTGACACTTATACTCTACTCTGTTTCACAAGTTTCTTAAAAAAAGATCTAATTATAGAACCCCCATCAGAACAATTAATGTGATACAACCTTGGGAAAAGAAAATGTCCGTGAGCAAGCGATTTAACATCGCATCACCATCCCACAAATTTAACCCCTTAAAGTCTTAATTAATTAGTCAATGAATCCACTTCAAGGCAAACCGTTCAGGGTTATTTAAACGACTTTGGATAAAATCAATGTGGTTTTCACATCAGTAACCCATTAATAATTGATTATACCACATAGAAAAAAAAGGCATAAAAAATCTCAGGGAAAAAATCGAAAAATCCATTATAGTAACCCATAATTTATTTAAGCTGTGGCATTTTTATCCTCCCTTTAAATTCTTCTTATTTTGGATGTGTTGTGTTGCATCTTCTATACAGATTTTATCCTGACATATGTGGTGTCTGTGGAAACATTAAGGTAAGATAATATGCTTCAAAATGAAACGTTCCTGCGGGTGCCGTTTGGCTCTCACCGTTTTTGCTGTTGACTTTGACCGTGTTGGAGGAAAGTTGAAGAGCCGCTCCACCCTTACTTGTCTGTGGAAACCTGAAGTCCTGCACCTGACCATCTGTGCTCAACACGCAGACATCCAGCACTGAAAGCAAGATGGCGGGGGGGATTAGTCAAAGGACACACTTCAAAAGAAATGCCCGACGTTTAGCAGCGCTCAAACATTAAGGCCTGGCTTGGGTAAATGTAAAGAGTTCAGGTTCACTGTATTGTAAAGTGCCATTTTCTCGTAAAAATGTCACTAAACCCTTGTGGAAGCCTCCACGGCAAGACAAAGGGGAGAAATAAGAACAAGGGTGATGATAAAGGATGAGCGAATAAGCACACAACTTGCCGCAGCATGAATGTCAAATATTCATAGGATCAAAAATATCATTGAGCTTTTACTTTTCCTTTCCCCCCGTGGCTTCAGATAACTCTGGGCTTGACGAGCAAATCTCTGAAAAGCCTCCAAATTCCTGCAGCCCCTCTCTCCGGTATGCCAGCTGCCGGGTGGTGCTCCCTTTGATGTGTGAAATTACTGAAGGGTCAGGAGGACACACGTATCAGCACACTGCCTCCCATCAGAAACGGCCCCACTTCCTCAGATAGATGGCTTCTGACAGACGGAGATGAGGAATTGTTCTCCGATTGCTCACCCTGCCTGTCTGCTTTGAAAACTCGCCATCACTCTCCGCTCTCCCTCCCGTCTCCTCTGTGCTACCCTTGGTGTTCGCCTGGAGGTGCCAATTGGGCTTCGGCAAACTATGTTAATTAGGAGCAACAACCATTTTCACTCTTTTTTTTCCCCACCCTGCAAGCTTACAAGGGAGTGCGGGCACAACCTCGACTCTGAGACTTAACTTGCCTGTTTCTTCGTATAGCTGTATTTCTGTGTCCCCGCTGGAATATAATCTCAATTGTGCAGATAACTGAGAACTTGACAAGCTCATAAAAGTGCCTGCATGCTGTGATTAAGTAGTCTATATACACCATATTACCCAATGTATTAATCAGTGCTAGGGTAGAGACACAGCAACCAGTCCTTATCAGCTTAGCTAACTACCACTTAATGAGAACGGCTCGGAGTGAACAGATAGAGTGCCGGGTGAATGGAACAATGCTATTCAATTGGTTTCATTGTTTTCCCCCAGAGGCCTGGATAGTTCATTTTGCAGCACACATTCAATGGTGTGATTTTACTACGCAAGAAATGGATTAAAAATCAATGAGGTATAAGACAAAAAAGGGTGAGTGGGAGACCATATCCATGGCAACAAGGAGCTGTAACAGTGTAGAAATATGACAATGCACTGACAAAAGCTTCAATGAATTAAATCATCTTGATAATAGGCTGCAAGGACATGTTTAGTAGGTTTTCATGAAAAGGTAACCGGGGGGCATATTTTACGTTGTTGCATTTCTTCTATTTTGATTATGTAAACGGGTACGGCCGTAACATGTGTGAAGCGATGCTAATAAGGATCAGCTGAAAGAATGTGAGGAAGACGGCAGAGCGAAACAGACGGATGTGAGCTTCACTGAGGAAAATCATTTAATATAGACCCGGACAGACTGACAAAAAAGAACTATTAAACTGTTCAGGGTCATAGGAAGGATTTAAAGGATACATTTAATGTGCCTTTTCTCATTATTAACCCATTACTTTATCATCTTCTGTTCGGTTTGTGTCTGATACTGAATGGTTGCCTCCATCAACAAGTGTAAATACTGTACATTTTATCACCTAGTGAAGCATTTTTATTGATTGGTGGCACAAAAAGAGGAAAAAAACAAACAAATGTGAAGTGGAGATTGTGAGTGACAGATGCGTACGTCCCACGTTTGTTTTCTCCATTTTATGGTTGATTTAAGAGGGACTTACTGATATTCTCCGCAGGCATTTTGACAATGGCTGGCTCGATCAGGTTGTCTGCAAGGACAAACGCTCCTTCCTCCAGGGTATCCAGTAACATGGTGGCGGCGTGCGTTTGTTCCGTGGAATTCATGTCTTTCCAGGATTTCAGGGCTTCCGGCCTCAGGAGGTTGTCAACGGTGTCCACAATTGCCTGTATCCATGGAGACAAGTAAAATGTCCGCTTTCTGTTTCTTTTCTAACATACGTCAAGTGTAATCACACAGAGGGGGACAGCAAATGATATAAAAGGCCATGCAACAACTGATACGGAAACATCAAGGTTCCTTAAATGAGGAGGGTAACTAAAATAATAATGATAAACAATGCAGAATGAATTGTTTGTTATTCTGTTCCCAAAAAACAGGCCTAATCTGAGGAAGTCTCCTTTAGTCTACCAGGTTTAGATAAATTTCTTTCCTGAATAATAAGTACGCAGTACAATAATACTGCTCGAGGGGAAACGGAAAATGTTTTTTTCCAAACACTGCCTGGAGCTCTCTAAAAAGATGTATTCTAAATTCCTTTTCTCCGGCAGTGATTTCCCAAAGAACAATTATCTCCAGAAACAATAGCCTCATCTCCATTACAGGATCTGCCCATAACGGCCTTGATTACTCCTGAAGGAAAAGGGCAATACCCTCAAATGCATGCCCACAGTGGCAGTGTGAGCCTGAGATGGGGAAAAGTCTGCTTGTTTTCAGTGGAAATCCTTTCATTTCCTGGTTTCTGATAAGCGGTAAGTAAGCTAAACATTCCAGTACAAAACCCACACACAAGAGAAAGTATCATATGTTGATAAAACAAGGGTTTCCTTTGACCCTGGAAGGCAGGGTTCACCGCGCTCACATCGCTAACCAGCTCGACTGCAGGTAAATAGTGCCACAAAGGTCTGAAACCTTAAGCAACCCAGTGACAATTTAACCGTAGGTGCTATTAACCACAGCAAGGCCCACCACAATAACGGTAATTAACCACAACAAGCCCCTGCTCACTGTACCAATTAGTCAAAGCTGTGATTATCCAAAACACTAATTGACCACAGACAGGATTATCCGTTTGTGTGGAATAACAAGAATTAACCAAAAGTCTGCACCAATATATGATTAACACCAACATTTAACCACCGGGCTCCTCCTGTATTAGACGCATCCCGCCCATGGTGACCGTATTCAGACACCAGCATCTCGGCGTCAGAGCAGAAATCAATTTCCCTGCCCCTGACCTTGCACACGACTGGAAACTTGCGAGGTGCGACTACGATCGGAGTTAGGTGTGTGTGTGTGTGTGTGTGTGTGTGTGAGAGCGAGAGAAGTGGTAGTGGTGATTACAGGGTCAGAGCCATTACAACCACACATACACTAAATGGCCTCCCACCTACCCCCTGGTGAGCCATCCTCAAAGGAGCAATGAAATCCAAAAGAAGACAAGTCCACTGTCTCTAATTTGTGCAGCACAGAAAGGAACCGTGTTCTGATTGAGCCCTCTCTCATTCTCGACTGGGAGGAGGTTACTACTTTACAAATCACAGGGGGTGTTAGTAGGGGAGCCCACATTTGCTAAGTGGGAAAATGTTTCGCGCGATGGGAACTACGTCGAAACAGCTCGGTGAGAGCGACGGCGGATGATGAATGGTGAAGGAAAGAGAAGATGTTTGTAAATGGTTTGAGGGAATTGCGTCATCCATTTCTCACAGGATAATAAGACCTCCATGAAACAATCCCGAATTTCAGCTAAACCCCGCGAGCCACTATAAAACACAAATCGGATCAGGTCTGTTTCAACTCGAGATGGGCATGGCTTCTTTGGGGTTGACGCCATGCCCTCGTCCGAGGAAATAAACTGTGACACAGCAAAGGAAAGCAAACTGTCTGGGGGTGGGGGAGTGGCTCAAAATCAGAACGGACCACAAACGCATTAATGGGATCTGAAATTAATCCCACAGATAAAAAAGCACAAATGCAGAAGATGATTTTTTTTTACTATGGGGACAAGGGAGAATAGAAATTGTACAATGTAAGCAAGTGAAAATTGAGCACGCTGCCACTTTGATCACACTTCTGGCTGACAGTGAGGTGCAATTACGACCGTGGGAAGGCAATTATTCACACAACGCATAAAGAGTTGGCAAGTGAGAAGGGGAGAGGAAGAGTGGGGGAGGACGGGAAGGAGGAGAGAGAAAAGGACAGAAACAGATTATCGAAGAGAGAGAGGGAGATGTACAGTGTGACTGATAGCAGAGATGAAAAGGAGGAAGAAGACAGAGTGACATTGCCAGTGGTATCCTCTGATGGACAGAATGACAGGAGAACAGAAAGGGAGTCAGATGAGGTAGCAGCCATATCTTGTACAAGCAGACCACCGGGCACATAACAAGACAATCAAGGACACAGAGACAGACGGTGTTATGGTGCATGCGGCCGGTCAAGCAGCAGGGATCAGGGTGAAAAACAACTTGAAAAGCCTGGTGGCGATACCTTCATATACACCCTGCATGTCTTCTCTCGCTTTTGAAGCTTCCCCACACAAAGAGGATCAAGCACAACAGACAGAGGTTGTGAGAAAAAGAGGTTAGAGCTCAAAAAGAAGGACCAATAAATCAGGCCACTTACCATGCATATTACAGAATTAATAACGGACAAAAACAGCACAGGCCCACGCACCGTAACCTCCAAACAACGCGACAGCTCTAAATGCACCAGGGGACGACATTTGAATTCTTAATATGAATATGGATAACGTAATAGAGAGCGGTGGGAATGAGAAATGTGCAGCACCGCCGAGCAAAAATGCTGAGACTGGATTCTGATGCTCCCCATTAAAGATGCTTTAAAATGCATTGAGAAGATAAACAACGTGGGATGAGGTCATTTGTATTTCATGGCCTGGAGAGAGTAACACTGATGCTGGGTCTTTTTAAGAGGCCCTTTGTAGGTCTCTTGGAATAAAATTTATTGTTTTGTCCTCTTAATTGAGTCAAAACCGGAGATTCTTACATAGCTTGTGGATAAAAAAACAAGACTAAATCTCCCTTCTTTTCAAATGAAAATGAGAGTCCTTGCAAATGACAACATGGTGGTTTCAGCACTCGTAGCGCTCTGAAACAACCACGCGAGAAATGCAAACTGTTTTCTTTCAACATAGGTGAAAACAGTTTCCACCCACAAACAATTTGTGCTGGGCAAAAGGCTTAACTTCTGGCAGTGTTGCTCATCATCGACCGATCACGTGTTGGTGTTTAGATGTAAATTCTTACGATGCAGTTTGGCGAGGCGCAGCAAGCAGAGCGTTGGAACTTTTACTCTTACAAATGCACACAGCAGTGTCTGAACAGAAGGCCCATTTTGGTGCAAATCACCTTGTTTACAGAGAAACCGCTGTCTAGAAAGTCTGAATAACAATGTAATTTCTCAAACTGTCACTCATCTCTCCATGGGACTGCCAACAGCTGAGCGATGTAGGTACGTTTTGGGCCTACTCGTTTCTCTCCTGTAAGAGCTCCGGGGGAGAACGGTTCCACACTTGTCAGTAATGAAGAGTTGTTCTTTGTGTCGATGTTTTGGGGGGAGTGGTGTGGAGGGGCATTAGCTCATGGCCATTAGCTCCTTTAAGGTGGAACTGCCAGGTGAGGCTGTGTTTCCAAAGCCAGTAATTACTCGGGAGCTGTTGAGGAATGAGCCTCCCCTCGGGGCAGGACCTGCCTCCCAAGCCCCTTCACCTGACACTGTTTGGGTCTGCGTTGGTGTTGGTGTGTGTGTGTGTGGATTTGCTAACATGCATGTCAGTAGGTGTTCTCTTAATGAATGTCCTGAGTCACGCCGGTTTCTAGTTGTGGCAGAAGGGGGACAAAGTTAAAGGAGATTTTGCAGTACCTTGTTGAAGCTGCGCCCAGCTGAGTCCTTCTCGCTGGGCCTGAGCTCCTGCAGCTGAGCATCCAGAATGTCGACTAGTTGCTCCATGAGGCGCACAGAGGAGCTCACGTCGCCGGCAAACACGGGGCCCTGCGTGTGGCGTGCCAGCTCATTGGCTAAATTGGCAGCGTTTTCGCCACTGCGAATCTGAAAAGGAACAACAAACAAAATGGGGCCAAGTGAACAAACAGGCGTGAGATGGAGATTCGATATGACTCACAAATGTCTTTAAGCACTACTAATTCCATTCTCAAGTCTTCTACTTCAAAACTACTGCTACACAAATCCAATTATGCCAAAAAGAAAATCTTGAGGTTGACACTGGTAAGATTAACTACCGAGGTATCACAAATAAGTATTAAATGACACCACATGGATCAGGGGTCACCAACAGGTGGACGGCCCCCTATCCGGATCCAGACCTTTAACCAGTAAATTAAATAGTGCAAGTTATTAAAATTGAACGGAGCACTTGTATTGTTACCGGCACTTCTTTTGTTGCCTTTACTGCACAGGTTTGGTGTCCCAGGAAATTCACAGACCAGTTACATGCGTTGAAAGTCATACCACCTGACGCTACTCTGCCAATCAAATGTGTGTATTCCGGACGGGAAACATTCTGACTGGAGTCACACAATAAACACAGAGAAGAGCTGGGGTAGAGTGCGGCGAGAGAACGGTAGAGAGCTGCCGGAGTAATAATCGAGTCACACATAGAGCTGCGATATGGCATCTTTCTCCGCAATGAATATTATTCAAACCGAATATCTGGGCTCAACGATGAGAACGGTATGAGAATGGTCCTGACAGCATCCCAACTCCAGCTGCTACACTTTATTTGATTTACCTAGAATTAAGCACTTAAGATCCATATTTTTCAGAAGCTGTTTTATTCATTTTCTCTATTTTATTTAAAAATGAAGCCTTATTTTACTTGAAATCAGAGAAGAACATTTATTGAATTGTATTTGTTTGATTTGATTCGATTGTCAATTACAGATAGATACAAACATTGATAGAACTTACACATTATGATTGTTCCGACCTCTGCTTGAGGACATTTTCTCTAACTGGACCTCTTTGAATTTTAATTGAATACCACTGACATATACCAACACACTGCAGTATTGATGTATTTTGGTTGGTATGGAAGTATTGAAATTCGATACTTAGTTCTACTTGTATACGCTTCAGAGTCATAATCAATTTTCACAGTGCCTGTTTGGAAGGAAAAATTCATTGCGGCCAGAAAGAATGTAAACACGGGCATTGCACTGAATGTGTCAGGTAACACAATAGCTTTAATGTGACACACAAGCACAGCGTCACTGCATTATTTTGTGATACTGGCCGAGTCTCAATACATAGTGAGTTGCCGCCTATGTACACAGCATTGTAAGTCATCATATGTGTGCTCCCAACACGAAAACCGTTTCATTTCATGGACACCTTTAAATATGCTGTGTTTAAATATAAATATTTTCTACCTTTTTTTGTCATAAATGGTTACAAATAGAGGTTTCTATAGTACTGCTGACTTTCAGTTAAAATGCAGACTAAGTAGTCTATGTGGTAAGATGGCTAACTAGGCTGTGTTTTAACCAAAAGTCTGACAAATCATTGAGACACCCTAGACAGATAAAGAATGTTCGCTTGTGCCATTGTAAGCATTAGCAATAGTTTGCCTAGCCTTTTCGAAACAATGGCCTAGGGCGACGCAACAAGCTAGCGTGCTAATGCTGAAAAATACAATCAATCTACCAAAGATGACAAGATGGCCATCAATACATCAGTAGTAGACACAAACCTTTATCACCATTTCAAAAAAGCATGTAAAAAAAACTCCAAAATAGTAAAAAAAATAATTTATACTTACTTGGCTCCTGCCGTGAATAAATAAAAAATAAAAAATTCACGACAGCTCTGCTGCACAGCATTGAAGGATTGCCTCACTGAATAAGGAGAGGCCTGTGCTGACTCTAAAATTGGTCAAAATGAGATACCTTAGTAGACAGTATATTTAAGGTGTCTCGGGATTGAGAAAGCCTCAGTGTCAGGAGGGCGCATATGATGACTTGAAATGCTCTGTATGTAGGCAACTCACCAGGTGCTGAGACACAGCCAAAGTCTTTGCCAACAGCCTTTAAAAAGCTGTGATACAGTTTACCAGGTCCTACATTTTCACAATGCCTTTTGACAGCACCCAGAGGACCTGTCTGAACTTGTAGGTGTTGGTGCAGAGAATGTTAGAACAGCATAATGAGCGGGCACTTCTTTTTTTTCGTTTTCCAGTCAAGAGAACAAAAGCACCTCTTATTTAAAATGCAATACATTTTGTTGCTGCATTGCATTATGGTTTGTTGAGGCTAGTGAAATCGTTATCTCTGATTCCGCAACAGATTCCTCCTCGTGTGACGGTTATACATCAAAGCCATACAGAAAGCAGCTTTTACTCTTTGATTGTGATTGATTCTTTGATGGTCTTGATAGCTAGGTAGATCCTGTATACCAAACTATCCTACACTTTTGGCCACTTTTCTGTTGAAACCAAAAAAAAAAATATAGAAGTCAGAAGTACCCAGTGTTTACCTTTTGTGCCACTTGAGTCACCCAGTGGGAGGTGCAGTTGCTGAGGTCTGGCCCCTTGGAGCACCAGGAACCCGTCACAGTGCAGAGGAAGGAGGCGATGCCTGCAGAACCACAAAACAAACACGAGTTGGACAGAACCAAAACCTTGATCGGATGAAGTTTCCCCCACTGATCCTCTATTCATTCTCTGGTTCAGAAAATAACTATTCGGCAGGAAAAGCCCTTTCCAAACCCATTTAAAGCCTGCCAGCTTTGTACAGTGAACAGAAACAAAGGGAAATGAAATGGAAGATGGGATGAAAAAAGTGTTGCCGTAACACAGCTTGGTCCAAACTGACATACTGATCGTAAATATTTGATACACTCCCATACAATATATAAACACAAAATTATTCCTGATGAACTTCACTGCCAACAACATACTGTATATGTAATGCAAGACTCATTTCCATTGCAAGTCAAAACATTGTCTCCCTCCTGCTTTTATCCTGCAATAGCCGTGCTTTGTATTTTGACAGTCTTGTCAGTCTCTGTGATGGCTGTT
>OMNV01001168.1:0-10458 GCA_900303265.1 Brotula barbata | reverse complement strand
ACGTCCGACACTAGCGGAAGAAATTTTAGCTGTGAAGACTCACTATGATTCATTGGTAGCATGTGAATTCACAGTTAGAAATTTCACAGTGATACGATGAAAAGATAGTTGACTTTGTTGGAAGTCTGAATTGCATAACATCCTTGACATAGAAATAAGTTTCAATAGGTAGAAACAAGGACTAGTGGTATTTCTTTCTCCCTTTCACCACCAGTTATATTTTTTAAAAAAATTAAAAAATTTTAAATTGGTTTTTCCACAAAACAGAAATCTAATAGAGCTTTGCAACCAACACTCCATTAAGTTGTTTTTGGGAAACTGTGACAGACAGGCGCTGAGTCAACACTATGATTACCTATGGAGGTTTAAATGTTGTCATGATGATGCATTAGACTGTTTTGTTATCATTTTGTTATCAAAAGGCAGGATAAGAATATAGGAACGCTTGCAATACATACAGTATATGAATAATAATATGTTATATAACAGGTTCATAGATTACATAAACATGACATACATATAGATTATGGATTATATGATATATAATAATGGTATAATATCATTCATATTATAAGAGGATTATCCTAATGTTATCAGTTGTATCCAGTGGGAGGAGGATTTCTGTTCATATCATAGTGAACTGAATACCATTAGATTCTATGAACATCGTTCATCATTTGCCGTGAACTGGTGAAGAATTTCAAATAATCATTGATTGCAGCTCTAAAATCACATGTACGTCATAAGCTGGCACCTTGTTTCATGCATATATACAATCACACACATGCACATACACACTCGCTTACCTCTGGTGCCTTTCGGGCACGGCCTCTCCACAGTGGTACCTGTGTGGGTTTGGGGCCAGTCGATGGCGCGCCTCCTGGTGGCCTCGCAGAAGCGTCTGGGCGTGGGTGGCAACTCTGGAACACTGGGCTCGGCCGTCACTGAGCCTCGAGAGTCTTCAAACGGGTCTCTGCCATCCCTTGGGTCTGCTCCTGCTCCGGCTACAGTTGTGTCAGCCTGTCCTTTCACAGTGGACACAGTGGTCGTGGTGCTCATGGTGGTGGTCCTTGGTATAGATGATGAGATGGAGAAATCTTCGATAGTTGGCACTAGAGCAAAAGAAGAGTGAAGTCTGTTATGACCCAACCAGGAAGCGATTTTGACTTACTCAGAGTCTGCTTAGAGTTACTGCTGCCCATAATCCCTGGAAACAACAAAGATTTGTGCTGTAACTCCACTTCTTTTCTGCTCCTCCGTGGAACCAAATCAAGACAAACCTGCCAACGCCACACATTCTGTCTCGACTATTTTTAGTTTACTTAAGCCCATAAATAAGAAAACGACTGGTGCCGGTGCCTCCTTTTGCATAGCAGTGATTTCTTCACAACCAAGTCGGTATCTTGGGCTGATTAAATGTCAACAAGGAAGACAAAGCCTGCCTGCATTTGACTTTTTTTCTGCCTAGTTCATCTCTCTCACTTTGATAAAGAAGCTGGTGTGCGGAAGGAGAACTGCACCGCTTCGGGCGAAAAACCATACATCAGCAATAATGCGATTCCACTGTATTCAGTCCACGCTTACCCTGCAAAGCAAATCTATGCGTGAATGCGCACTGATGTGCACAAGCACGTGTGCATGTGTGTATGTACGTTCTCCATCACTCAGGTGTGTTCTAGCATGTGAACAGATGGATATCTGCTGGATAGAGCCTGGAGATAAGTAGGAAATGAGAGCAGAAATAGGAAATCTATAAATATAAATTTAATACAGTATGAATAGCCAATATAAAAAAAAAAACCACAGTATGTGTTCGTGTGTGTGTGTGTGTGCGCGTCTGTGCACTGATATACCAGTCGACTTGTCTACTGCATGAATGATCATACATTTTACCCACAGCCACCTGATTGTATTGGAAGATAAAAGCAGCTTCCCACAATGAGGCCTGCCTTTATGTCAAAGACACTATAGTGTTGTCTTCAGGGTCCCAGGGAGCTTCTGGGAAAATGCAATATCATGCTATCTGACACCCCATCATCAGACACATATCTCCATTTCCTGAGAGAGAACAATGCCAAAGCCCACATTTTACGTTTCACTCTAATCATCCAACAAGGGGAATCTTTGCCTTTTCATTCCAGGGGAAAATCAGGGTTTATTACAAAGTCCGTATCTAGAAATGTGGTCAGGAGATCAGGAAGGGGACAGTATTCCTACGACGCTCGCGATTAATAAGACATGGATCAGCACCCCCCTCCCCACACCACCTCACCCCTGCAAGTGTGGTTGAATTGTGACATTTTACTCACTGACCTTTTCCACTGGCAGGAACCCTCGCTAATTACCTTACACTCATTCAGTCTTTGTATGTCTGTCACCCGCACATTCACAAGGTCCTGGCCAGCGTGGCTGCCACACTGACAGCTGACGTGTTGGTTATTATCACAAACAAATTGTAAAGCCAAGGTCATGAAGAATAGTCGTCACGTGTGGCGGTGCACAGAATTATTATGTGGATGTGAAATGGCATAAACACAAGAAAATACTCAAGGCTCAGTAAAAAACCTGAAAACAAGAGTCTCAGAAGATATAATATCTCCATGTAGATTACATTTGGCCTTTTTATTCATTTCCTTTTTTATCTGAGAGGTTTAGTTTAGTTACATACGAATGCGCTCACTATTGCCTCAGAAAGTGTATCACTTTTAGAGAAAAAAATAAAAGAACAAAGGTAAATGTGATGATGAAAGATTGCACTTTCCCCATTAAAACGACAAATAAATAACATTTAATAGGCTAAAACTTATTAGCATAATATTCCCACAGGTTAAAGAAATGTAAACCGTTTCTAAAAAAAAATGCAAATACTGTATGTAAAGCTGGTGAAGAGTTTTTATTGACTCTGGAACACAGGGATGATTCATAAGCTGACTTGCTTGATTCAATATACACCTATAATGCAATACAAGGGCGAGCGTAATTAGGTTTGAGAATATTAAACCTCTCCCTACCTGAGCAAACTTCAGCTTTTCCACGGGCTGATATAAACTTTAATATACATCTGCCCGTAACTGCTAGCATACATCACCCGATTAACCTGCTCACAAGACCATATTTCTCTGACACAAGCATCCAGTCCCACATTTTACTGCACAATATCAATAAACACATCCATAGTCTGCCTTTTTGTTTGTTACTAATCCTCCTTTGTCATCTTAACAACTGACGAGTACTTCTGATCTGGTCTATTCCATGTGTTAATTCACAGAAGAATGTACGATCCAAGCCAAAAACTACACATTTATCCACATCTACCTATGTCAAATAAATCATTCTACGGCAAAAACATTTACATATTTACAGTCTGTTCACACAATCAGCGTGTCTGCAGTGCTTTTCCAAATGGTTCTCCATTCTAATTACCCCGAAGCGCTCAGAAAATCCCATAGAGATAAGAGCTTAGGATCATTATGTCAGAGACATACAGACTACTCATTGTTCCCTGGTTTATGAAGGAAGTGTCTTCCTTTTGTTGTTTCATGCTTCTAAACATTTTTGCACACATTTATGAGACACTTGGTCATTGTCCCACCCGTGTTTGTTCTTTCAGGCAATCATGCTGCTTTAATTTAAGTGGCACTCTGATGTGGATTGAATCATTTTTAGTACTGATTGAAAGAGGCGAATTATCATGTTTATAGTCATGAGTACCGGATTTGATATCAGGCTGTGACTGGGAGTAACATCAATTGTAATAATTATACCCAGGCTCCAGTTTAGTGATTCCAAATTTTTTTAATACAAAAGAAATAAATGTAAAAAATTGCAAAATCTAATGGGGCAACAAATCTAAATGTTAAAACTATTACGACTCCAGCAGACTCATACACTTTAATTTTATGAAATCTAGCAACTTGTTCGGACATTTTTATGTGAAATTTAGTGTAATAAAAATAAATAAATAAATAAATAATCCAAGTTAAAATATGATGTATAGGAATTTGACTGAATTATGAATATAATATAATGTACGGTTAAACCCTGTATTAATTTGACAGATTTTCACTAAATCCCCCAGTTTTAGGTGATGAATGATTCTCTGCAGTTGTTCCTATATTTTGGTGATACTTTCACAGCTGTCTCCCATATGCTTGATCTTTAGAAGGCTGCTATGATGACACCATCTGGAGAATTGTCCTCATATCTGCATGTGGAATTTGGGACCAGACTGGACTGGGACGACAGTTTCAATGGGAGGGAAGAAAGAATGTATGAAATAAGAAGAAAGAAAGAAGATAATATAACATTAAATACAAATATACAGTGTATCCAATCAACACAAGAGCAAGGAAAGTGCTCGGATGTCAGAAGTCGATGCATCTGCAGCGTTGTTCTGATGTCTCTGCACCACATGCGCTACAATTTGCTTTTGATTGCAAAGAGCAAATTCCCCTCCGGTAAGAGCCGCGCATCCTCTGATAGCACTCCACCGAGAGAGGGCTGCACCAATTAGCTACCATTTCTCTCAAGAGCCGGTGAAGTCACTCGTGATGAGCAATCTCACAGCACAGCCATACTGTTGCCATATGCTAAATAATACCTCTTGTAAATAATGTAAGCGTTTCATATTGAACACTTGAAAAATGGATGTCACCAAGGCTCCGACGGAGTGGAGGTTTAAATTAAAATCGACTTTGAAGTAAGGAGAGCCATTATGCAAAATCATCCATCAAGTCATCACAGATGAAATAGAATTAGTTTTATCACTTCATAGCCCCCCAGAGTCATTTGCATCTTGCTGGGGGGACGGGGGTGGGTGGGGAGTAAACCGTAAGCACACGATCAGACATGTAGAAATTCTGTTTGCCTTTGCACTTGCTGCTTACACCATTAAAAGGCAACTTTAATCTCAAATTATACACACAGAGTCAGAACAGCCAAAACCGTCTACCTGTCCGTGCAGTTGCCAGGATAAATGGATCATAAGCTGCCTAATACCTGCTGTTTAGAAGGTAATGACGACTCGCTGCCAAATCAAACTGTTTTAATTGGCTTCAAATTTGAAGATGAATCACTTATGAGGCTAATCCTCCTGGTGCAATAACAAATAGACACATATAGTCCAGATAAAATGTTAAATGCTCAGCTAGGATCATCCCTGTGTTAGGTGGACTCTATTTCTAGACCTCGTGAAATGAATCAAACCTCAGATGGCCGATCCTAATCCTCACTCAATTTGGATGTTTTTCTAAGACTAATGGGCACGTCGACACCATGGTGACTAAGGAGATGATGTGACTCACACGTGTTGTGTGCGTGTATCTTCGTATGCTGATCCGTCTTCAGACATTTGTTTTCTGCAGCTCGAATCAATAAGACTTCCTCAGAGGATAAGAACAGTTTAAGAGCTACAGTTAGTGTTTCTGCCTCTTTTGAAGAGGCAGCGTTGGTAACTAATGACAGAAAGAGACCCCCACAAGACATTAATTTTACATTAGGCTGTTTATACGCCCTCATGCTGCTCATGACGTGAGCAAGGAGCCAAAAGACAACTCGGGTGCTCTGTCATCTACCATTTTGGATCATATTAGTGTTTTAGCGAATGACAAATTCAAACCGTCAGAGACATTGCTACATGAATAACTGCTTTATTGACATTTGCTCAAGTGCAGCAGGCAGATGGCCTTGCTAGACATATCCGGTGACTGTGCAAGGTACTTTACAGGGCCTGAAACTGAACAGTGTGCAGCAGCAGACCTAGCACAGTCACAAGTACACAGTCTGAGTGAGAGGGAGGTGGCACTGCAAAAAACACTGGTTTCTTTCACCCTTGTTCTATATACAATCCTTCTGTGCCTGTGACAATTTGCAGTTCTCATCTGAAACCGGCGTCAGGCCTTGGCAATGAGCAGAGCAATTAGAGGTCTTCCCAATCTCCGGACTGCTTCCCTTCCGTCTCCCTCTATTTCTGTTGCTGAACATCATGCATCAGAGGGTAGAACACCGGCTTAGTACATGATACATCTATAAATGTCCTCGTTTTAAAACGTGCACCTGGAGGCGTTGTTCAGGGATATAAAAGCACACTAAAGTGCGCTGAGGTGCACAGCTGGGGTGAACTACAAAATAGCTGGGCGAAAACATCAACTCCGGGATGATAGATGTGTGAGGCTCACGTGATTTGCTCTGACATTTCAATTCCATGCAAAGGCTATTTCTCTCACGGGCTATCGAATTGCTCCAAGTGGCTAAATCTTTCGGACAAAGCCATTAATTTTATGCTTCTCATCTTTAAGCCTCAGATCAATGCTACCTCAAAGGCAAATTAATTTTCTCCTTTCTCTCTTTGTTGGTTTGAGATGCTCTCGGCAATTACTGGCCCTTCTGATTGGCTGTTTGAATCCATTGGACTGTAATCAGTTAATGTCTTTGTACATCACAGAAAATTCATTACCAGTGTCCCTCCAAGTTTGTAAGCGTGTGCCTTTTATTGGCATGCACCTCTCTTAGATAGACCTCTAAGGGGGCGGACTGTCTTAAGTATTGATCATTGCCTTTTTTGTGTTCACAATTCATTAGCGGAGCGCAGACATTTTCTTTAAATGTGTGCGAACTGGTTGGAACAATTAAAGAAACAATCAATATGGGGAATGATCTTAGCTAATAACTCCAGAGACCAAAATTAACACACCAGCAATGCCACACATAAAGTAAACAAAATGCAAATGCAATGCTAAGTTAAATTATTTCCTGCTTTGATCACTTAGCTTACACTCCCTTAACATTAACTCTAATCCCGCCGGCGCTTCGGGGCTTTCTGGGATGAGCAAGGTTGATGTATTTGACAGAAAAGGGGACTCGTCGTGTGAACACGAGTTTCGCAAAAGACTCAAATACTCTAGTTTGGTATTCTAGATAACTTCACTCTGTGGTCAATGAATCTTAATGGCCGCAATTAATTTCCTTTACGCCTCAAGTGGCCCTCAGTTTGAGAGAGAGAGAAAGAGGGAGAGAGAGGGCGAGAGAGAGGGAGAGACATTATTTCAGCACCATTAGATTACCCTGCAGAATAGGTTGTTTAATTCAATGCCATATCATGGGTAGCAATAAATCCTAATAGTCGCACGGTAAAAAAGTTAAAGACATAAATGTGAAAAACTAATAAACAAGAACCAATTATTTTCGGACGCCATTCAAAAAAAACACACACTGTACTACGGCTGCCGCAGTTTCTCTAGCTCCCTCCTGTCTCTCCCTTAGGTTCAGAACATTTCAAGCGTGCGCTAAAATACACTTAATGACCCGTTGCGACACATTACTTTACAAGGACACACTCCTGATTGGATCCCGATAGCAGAACAGTGGCGGAAACGGCTTAGAATAATGGTCGAAATCAACAACTATTTTCTGTTGGCCTCCTTGATTACATACGCTGTGCCGGCTGTAAGTGGTATCACCAAGACTATATGGCATTCATGTTTACCGAGGCATTGCAGTAGCTGAGAGAGCACATTAAACCCTTCATTGGAAATGCACTGTGATGGCCACTTTCCGCTTCTCTGTGAGGCTCTTTTGAGACAAGGAGGGTAATTATGATAATTCAGTTGTTAATTACATTTACATACATCAGGGCATGAACAGTTGAGCAGGCAGTTTGCATGCATGGAGAAGTCATTAAAGTTGGAGTATTTTTCATATGCCTCTAACATGGTCTTAATTGAAGTTTTGGTTGTTCAGCAAAACAGACACAAAGTCGGAGCCCCTTGGGTGTTCGAGTTATTGCGCTGGGGAAGATTCCGGCCGACAGCGTTAAAACAAACAGGCATGTTGACAAGAGGCCAGAGTTCAGGAGCACGCAGCCTCCATTGAGACATCAACACCAACCCCCTCAACGGCACAGGTCAAGAATCAGATTTCCCCATGACAGCCCCTCCCAAATATCCAGAAGTTAAAAATCATAACTTTATCTGGACCAGTGCTCCAGGGCAACCTGAGCCTTGAACAGAATGTGAAGTAAGGTCAAGGTCCTTGTTCCCCCTCCCTTCCTAGCCGTGCTCACTGGGATAAGGCGGCTGCAGTCAGGTAATTAGGCCCATTATCAGCTTGATGTAAGATCCCAGTCTGGTGACACGTATGTCGCCCCTCAGCACTTCACAGATTAATTTAAGCCCCCTAACCGCCTGACAAGATTCTTCACTGTAATTGATCTCTTTTTCCTCTCAGTTATTCCTCTAACCTTGTCAGCTGCCTCCATTCGCCACGTGCTCACCTCGGCATCGCGTACGCTTCATCTTGATAGTTTTCACAATATTATACCACAACATTGTGGAGCTTATCTCCTGATCTGTTAGAAAAGATGGCATTGGTGAAGTTGACGAGGTAGCCATGGCAACAACAACTTTGAATCTTAACCTAAAGAGGAAGGAGTAACCTTGGTTACTTTGAGTGCTGAGCATTTCTGAATCCTATTTCAAACATTAGAAGGAAGTTCATGAGAGCGGTGTTTATAAAGGTTTAGGATAAATCCTTCGCTAGGGTCAAGTCAACTTTATTTGTATAGCGCAATATCACGCACAATGTCTTAAAGGGGACCGTGCACCAACCCAGGTTAAAGCTCTCTATTAATATGTACGAGAAACTATGGGAGCTGTGATTAAAACAGCCAGGTGGGAACCATAGGTGGGAAAAGCATACATTACAAAGAAGAGATGTAGTAGAACAGGAAAATATCATAAATACAAAACCCTGTCCTGATTCCTAAACAGAATCAGGTCCACGGAGGTGTGGTCAAAACGCAGCAGAGCGAGCGAGCGCCTCACTCTTGTCTTGTGGTAATAAGGAAGCAGGCTTAGTAAACGTGAGATCCCATTGGGAGCTATCCCTCATTCCAAGGTGAATCTGTAATTTCTGTCTGCAAATGAGCCCTTTCCACAAGACTAACACCACCTTCTTTTCTTTATCACACCTGAATTACATCCAAAATTAAAAGGCAGCCATCTGTGTAATCCCGCACTGCAACGAGACAATGCGAGAATTTAAAAAAGACAATGGTCTGAACAAAATGGAACGTAGGCCTCACCTTCAGCAGGATCCGGAGGTCCAAAGTCCAGGTCGTAGCGCAGGATGTAAAAGTTATTCCACACGTACAGCTGGTTGTCTCTGGGGTTGTAATCCACAGCGGTGATGTATTGGTACTGATTGGGAAAGAGAATGTCAGTGTAGTCGCCCTGACTCAGTTTGGTGTTGTAGATGTAATCAATCTGGCTCCTGCTGGCCTCACTCTCGTTCTCCTCATAGGTCGAGCGCACCACATGAAGCACGCCACACACCATGAAGGCATTGGAGGCCGAGCGCTTGTCATACGCCGTTTCCCAGGTGGCTTCAAAGCGTAGTGTGTATGGATTGAGCTGGCTCAACACAATACGCCCATTGTTTTGCTCCGTGGCGTAGATTACCCATAAGCCCCTCTCATCTACTGCCAGGTCAATGTCTGTCTTCCCACCCCAGCGGTATGGCGAGGTGTCGTGATAGTTGGCATTGTTAACTATGGCCTCACCGCTCTTGATGCGCGTTCGCAGGTCAAACTTGACAATGTTGCGAGTCCGTTCTTTGTTAAAGAAGATGGCACCATCGTAGGCGACAAAGCCCGTCCCGTCGACGCGGTGCGGAAGCTTGTAGGTGGTCGTCTGCCGACCGTTTTTGAAGTCCTCCAGGGAAGCGTACTCGATGAGGGTGTCGGTGCGGTACGGCGTCCACGGCATGAAGAACACCTTGTCTCCTGCCTGCAGGGGGTCTTTGCACCACGACCCTGCCTGCTGCTCCGCCTCAAACGCAAAGGTGTCAGCTCCTACACCCTTCAGAGTCCCGGGACAAATGAATACTAGTGACAGAGAAGAGACATGCAAGAACAAAGGACATGAAGCAAAATGCAGTCAGGGAAAATATCCAACACACGCATGTCATTCTCGCTGCTGTACAATTTAAGTGCAGGACAAAAAGATCTGGGACTGTGAATTTGGAGGAATATTTTAACTAGTGATTTGTGCTCATGAAGGATGAATAAAAGAAACAAATGACTGTGCCGTTATGATTATTCAGAATGAGAGGTGCGAGGTTACATCTCAAGGGTCTGCTGCTAGGCCCTACCAGGGATAAAACAAAATAAAAAGGTGAACAAAAAGGGTGGAATCCTGCAAACAAAAGACAAAAGAGAACAAGGGCCAAGGGCGAGTTCACAAGTTTGTTTCTTAAATACCATCCTGTCTCTGACGTCAAATGCCACATGAACAGCTGGGGAGATGGACACACCGGACATGCATACTCACATGACTTAAGTCAGTAAACTAAAATGACAAGGGAACAGACTTCACATCTTGTGGGAAAAAAAGGGAACAACAGGTTGTCAATGGTGGTGGCGGCAGCAAAGCAGAGGGTAAAATGAAAGTGGAGGTTGGGGGG
>OMNV01001166.1:15359-28386 GCA_900303265.1 Brotula barbata | reverse complement strand
AAAAAAAAAAAAAAAAAAAAAAAAAAAAAAGAGTTCACAGTTTCGTCAGTGTTGAAAATTAGACAATTATCTGCAGCCCTATTATCGGGCTGCAGACTGTGCCTGTCTGAGCTGATATCCTGACATTTGGTCCGCTATGTGGTGCCGTCGCTGCTGTCCTGACCAGAGGAAACAGGCCTTATCATAACACTGAACAGGAAGCGATAGCTTGGCACATTTCGAACATTTCAGCTTAATCCTGCCTGAACAAGCAGAACCTCCCCCTTCGTCACACGATTCAAAGGAAAGATCGACGTTGCCTGGACAGAGCGAGTGATGAAATTACAACGTCGACATGTTTACAAGGTTGCGGTGGGACAGAGGCCAGCTAAGAGGAGGTTACATTTTATCAAAGCGCTCACATGAATGCCGGCATTGATCAGAAAAAATAGCATTTTCTCCCATACCCCCACAGCACAGTGGCCTCTTTTACAACCTGGTCCACCCCCACTCTGCCGCAGTGAAACGAGAGCGACTCGGTCCCCCGTTTTCTTCACATGCAACCAAAGAGGATAAGCTTCAGACTAAAAAAAAAAAAGGGAAAACGTTGTTTATCTGTCTAAAAATACTTCCTCGGTGCTGGCGTTGTGATATGAGGTGGGCCCGGCCTCGACGAACAGGATGAGAGCTTCTGCTGTCTCCTGTTGTTGAAGTCACACTTGGCCAGGATAACGTATACAGGGGAGACACTGAACGATGAGCGCCAACAACCACGGCTCCAAAAGCTTGGGCCACCCTCGGATGGAGTCCATCTTATACAATCCCCCCGCTGTCTGTCTATATCTAGACAACCCAAAGGCCCCGCTTGGGAATCTGCCCTTTTTCTATTCCTCTATTAGAAGATTTACGTCCAGCACTCACTAAACTAAACACGCTCTCCAGCCATTTGCAAATTGCAGGCATGGATTCCTCCTCCTTTTCCCCCACCCCCCTGAAACGTGCGTGGCACTCAACAGAAGTAAACGCCCGTGTGAAATCTGGCAAATTGGATTTTTATTCTCTCAGCGGACTCGAGGCATCGTTCGCACATTCTGACGAGGCGTTTGCCGGCGGCGGCGGCGGCGGCATTGGCGTGTCTGTCTGCTGCCAGTGATACGGAGTGTTACCGTGACAGCGAGCGCCCAGACAGTGCTGTTCTACAATAGGCCTTGTCGGTCCTCTTCAAAGAGATTCGTTCATCGGCCACAAAATGGGCGGAACGCTCTCCGACTCTGTTCCACGGAACTGACGGACGACGACCTGAAACGCTCCAACAATCACAGCTTTTCAAAGATATTATTAAAGGGGTTTTTTTTGGATTCTTTTTTTCACTGTGTGATTTTTTTCAATGGCTGCAAGTCCAGGCTTGTGACGTGGAGGTTTTTCTCAGATGTCAGCACTGAAGTGTGTGCGCGCTTCTGTCAAATGCAGTTGGTTATGTCAAAAAAAAGAATTCCACCTGCTGCAAAGACTGAAAACTCCTTGGAGATCCCTGCGTGTGTTTGAACGTTTGTGACTGTGAGTGTGTGTAGGACTCGGCTCAGCACTTCTTAATAGGAAGGGAAAGGGACGGCCTTTCCTGGGGCAGGAAACTCGGCTGCAGATAAACACGCAGGAATGACAGCTCGTGTTCCGCTTTTTCAAATATTATTTTCCTCTTTCTGAGTGTTGAATTCGTCCCCGAGTTTCGCGTAACAGCAACACAGCAATTCACAAAACGGCACCAGAGGTCATCGGAGAGACACCAAACAGACATTTTTCTTTTTTGCTGTTTTGTTAATGCCTTCCTTGAAGAAGCAATTTTAATTTCCGGACCACGTCGGCCACTAATAGCAGCGTGATTCACCGCACGCAGGGCGAACCCACTCATCTGTCCTCCGGTGAGGCCGCCCACACTGTGGCCTTAAAACTACTGGAACAAAACATTCGCATAAGCTGAAGTATTGGTTCCTTCGGTCTGGCACCGACGTGAAACAGACCGGGAAATCGTTTCAGAGGCACATTAGTACAGATGCGCGTGGCAGCGGCGATGTGCCAATTCCACGCCGGCCCTTCAGTGTCATACAGTGTGGAGTGACAGATGTGTCAGGTAGATGGAGGCGGGGAAAAGCAGATGTTGGTGACGTTTTTGCCGTGTAACGTGTGTTGATGCTGTGACGGATTCAGGGGCACGGCTGAACGTTTCTTCATGCGCACGACTGTCCAAATCCATCCCATCTGGAGACGATTTGCGGACTCAGCTCTTGGCTATGTGGAGGGAGTAACGTTACAACATCTGCGGGGCCAAACAGCCCTGTTTGTCCTGGGGCGTCTTTACTCAGGATGTCTTTAAACACGAGGGGATGAGCGGAACAGATAGTGCAAACAAAGCTTTCAAACACACAGGAAAGGTCCGTTTTACTGGTTGTCGGCAGGATTTGGCATCATGGGTTCGAGTCCGCCTCGCCTCGCCTCCCCCTCCCCTTTCACTCTGCCAAAGTCGGGAGGGTTCAGGGAAAATCTTACACATGATTGGTATCGATTAACTTACTCAACTGCAGGACGGATCGATACGCGTAAAGATCAAGCGGGTCGTCTGAGTGATGAGGCGGCCCAACGTGTCGAGGAACGGCGACATTTTTTTTTTTAGGGCTACTTTCTGTAGGAATTTCCCCCGTGCCGGAGGACATAACGGGACCTGGCACCTGAACGAACCATTACGGCCGGACGCGTCACGTGATCACGGTATGGATCGGCTATAGGTCGGCTGGAATAGACGGTTCGGAGTGGCTGTGTGCGAGGTGCGGGCTTACCTGGTCTTATTCCATAAATGAAGTCCTGAAGAATCGAGTCCTCCGCGGTCTGTTCGGGTCCAGGAGCGCGGTTCTCTGCCTGAAGGTCCGGGGAGGGGGGGCCCTGAGGAGGTGGGCACAGTGTGGCAGGTCAAACACTCATCATGGTATGCGGATGGTTGCGCGTTCAAATCCCTCAGCGTTCACTTACTGAGGCGGCCAGAGTCAAAAGTGATGGAGCGCCCACTCCTTACTTCCGGTTGGAAGTTTCAGAATAAAACCCTGTTTGTCAACGTTTGGGTTGTTTTTGGTTTTTTTTGCCTCTGCCTTGATTTATACAGAAACCACTTTATTATTACAGAGACATCTTCCACAGGGAATTACGTCCAAATTGTTGATGTCCAGCCAAACCTACTTGTTTAAAGTCGTGTGGTTATTAAAATAGGTTTCTTGGTTAACTTCTATTTTCAGGTTCTTAATCTGTGACATGTGGATCAGCATGTGACCCTGGTGGTGAGTCAGAAAGCCATGGAAACTGACTGCAAATAAGAAAAACAGCTTTCAATCTATGGTCATTTTGTAGTCACAGATAATTCACAAATAAACATCATGTAATTGTTTTTAATACGCATCATACTTTAGAATTTGATGTTTGTTACATGTTAGTAACTTTTCATGCGCGTTCCTCAATTTTAGCAAAATGCACAAGTTTTTTCCTGATAATGACGATAACCATCTATAAAAATAGATTTACCTGTCAAGCACAAAAACACTGCTGTGTCAATCACATAATCTCACATAAAGACTTTCTAGACGTTTATAATTTGAATCCGTCGATTTTAGCTCACTGCACGCAGCTTTCCGAGGTCAGTGTTTTATTTTGAAAGTGAAATCCCAAGTTTCTCTGCTGTAATGTACCTTTCATTGTGTGTTTGACGTTGTTTGTGATGCTGAAAGCAGTCAGACATTGAACTCTCCTCCCACACTTCCCAGTCATCAGCTGGAGCTGCTGAAGAAAGAAAATGAAACTGCAATTTTTCTCTGAGCCAGAGAATCTGTATAGTAAGACATTAATCGGGGATTACTGCAGCTTTGGGTATTTCCAAGACTTGTGAGCACATGAAAACATGGTCTAATAATCTCAACAATCACCCATTGTTTGTAAAACATCTAACTAAACTTAATTAAGCCACTGTTGTCACTGTTGACCTGAACCATGCCCATTTGCCTGTGATCTCTTTTTAAAGTTGTTTATCGAGTCTTAGAGGATGAACAAAATAATGATACGAAACATTGCAAAAGCGGTTTGATCCAGTCATTCTCTGATAAAACGAGGAGTAGATGCTGCATGTACACATCATAGCGATAATCCATTAACCACACAAAATGCCCAGTCGCTGTGGTCTCTTTTTCTGCAGCCTACATGAAATTGCTATTAAGCGTGGACTTCATACTCAAGAGTTAAGAACGACACAAACTGCCTTAAGCGCATATCTGTCGCCCTCTCTCCAGCACCACCAGACAAACTGTGCCTACAGAAATTAGCAGAAAAAGAAACTAGGAATCCAAATTTTGGATTCCATATAGTTTCTACGGACTGTTTTGATGGACATTTTCATTCTTAATTGGAAAAAAACCCTCTATTGAAGTGCCTACAATGGTCTAAGCTTTTGTTTTATTTTGCAGCTTTTGTTAAGAATTTGTAATACTCTGTTGTTGCTGCACCAGTGTAATAATCCCCACAGGGGCGGAGTGACAGTTATTTAAACAGAGACAGAAAGGCCCCTTGTTAGTGAAAAGACAATGTGTTTTTCACTGCCTGAACAACAAGAGCAAGAGTAAATATCAGCAAGTCATCATGAATAAAAACCAAACCATGACCTAGTTGAGCAGGATCGTGAGTAAGCGGCAGCAGATTTTTATATCCCACCTTTAGGAGTCAGAATTAAGTGACATTCATAACATTATTTATCACATTATATAATTAATGTGTAAAAGCAAGTGACCTTAAGTAGGGCAAGTGTGCAAACAGGATGTACATTATGTACATACTTAAGATAAGACCCGGAACGGCTATGACGTGACGAAATCGGCCTCCTGAGAGCAAGCTGACAGAAACCCTGAACCTGCTAGACTTGAGTGTACAACTGTTTTCTTGGTGGTGACAGATGGAAAGGAACCATGAGAGGCACTGACAGCACGGCAGCCAGTGGGGATGCTCTCAAAGGTGTGGCTGTTGGACTTCCTGTGAATCAGAGTGGCAGACAATTAAGTATCTTCAGCCAGATGAGTTGACAGAGTGATAAAACTACCCACATCGATCCTTTTCGACATTGCGTGATAGCTTGTATATTCGGAGAACAACTTTACCAAGACATGACAGAACATGTGCATGTAGCTGCACTACTCCGACTGCCTTCAGCAACATATTATGGCGGGGAACGAACATGATAAGAACACACTAAACCACAGGCAGATTGATAAAAATATAAAACGAGACCATTTCTGAGGTCAAATTCATCTTCATCTGCCTTTTTGATGCCATGAATTATGCTCTCACTATCCAAAAAATGTTCATTCATTTTGAGCACATCTAATTGGACTGAATTTATTCTATTCCCACTCACAGCTCAAATTGCACATTATTGCACATATTCCTTGTGTTCCTAGAGAGCTTTGGGCTGAGTCAGCAACCGTTTGTTGTGTGGGCCTGTAAAGCTGTTTGAGACATTAAATGTGATACCGCGCTATATAAAAATAAACTTGACTGTTTTTGTTAATTATGATTATTAAAAAGGGTAGCATTTCAGCTTGCCTACTCACATATTAGTCCATTTGGTTGTATTTTGTTCCATGTGCCTATATTGGAGGTTTCAGATGTCGGTATGATTTTCTACAAAGCTGAGCAGCTGGTGAGATAAAACAAAGCAGTGAGTAGGACATCTGTTTCTTTAATTATTCATATTAGCTGAACATTAAATTAGCATTGAACGACAAAATTAAATATTGCAATTACACAAAAACATTAAAACATGTTTTAAAACAAAAAAGAATACAATCTTTAATCAAGTAAAACTGAATACTGTACGCTGCAATGGCCAAACAGCTGCTTATTGTTAACAAAGAAATTTGACACCATTGCACAGCAGGAATAAAATTAATACAAACTTACACATCTTGCTGATTTAGCAAATCATTGGAAAGTGCGCTTTAACGACTTTTATTTCATCGCTAAAGCGTTATGCTTACCAAAAACTACTTTTCCCAGGTTCCTGCTGCGTACATCCGTGTATACATCCGGTTGGTGACGTAAAACACATGTGCCTACCGGAACAATAACAAACCCTTGCGATAGCCTTACGTTAAATTCACGTTTTAACCTCTTATTCGCTATTTTGTTTGGCTGATTGCTGACCAAAATGTCTCTAAAGGCTAAGGACCTGCTCAAGATGGACCTTTATGGTTTACTCGGGATTGAAAGCACTGCGACACCGAAAGAGGTCTGTAAACCGATAGCTAACGGCTAGCAGCTAGCTGCTTCTGACATTAAACCGGGCGTAAACTGTACCGTGTCAATTAGCCATGTATAATAAAAAAGCCATCTTTCCTCTATAAAGTCAAGTTTTGATTGTTCAATGAAAAACGAGTTTTGCTTCACCGAATTTTGTCAATAAGCAGAGGGCAGCCTACTTGTGTGTCTCCATGTCTGTATCCATGTGTCTCCATGTCCATGCGCACGCGTGTGTAGCTCTCATTTCTGACATTTAGCCCTTCTGTTTAGAGACGTTGGAACCCAGTTCAGTGAACAAAACCATAGAAAACCACAAAAAGTTGAATTGTACTTATGCGATTTACAAAAAAGGCCACACGATGGCGACATTGTCTCAATCACGTTTGGGTGCGGGATATGAATGAGCACTGTATGGTTTGCATGATAGTATATTTTCTGTATGCAAAACTAATCAAACTCAGGTTATCATTTGTAATGTAGGAGTGGTAGCAATGGTATATAATGATATCTATAAAATTAAGAAGTTATTGGGGGAAAAACAGATACAGAGCCATCCATCCATTATCACCTATCCCTGTTAGTGTTGTGGTTGGGCAGGAGTCTATCCCTGCACTCATTGTGATGAAAGGCAGGGTCCACTCATTATAACAAACATCTCAGTCACACTCCAATTCACACTTATGGTCAATTTAGATACTTCAAGCTGCATGTCTTTGGACGTCAGAGTAAAACAGAACACTCAGAGTAAACCCACACATGGTGAACACAGAGAAGGGATCAGGGTCAGCGCAGGACTTGAACCCAGAGCCTTCTGGCTGTCAGGCAACAGTGCTAACCTCCATGCCACTGTGTCACCCTGCATGTGTCTATGCTGCCAACCTAATTCACCTAATTCAAACAGGATTTTTGCCTAAATATCATTTTATGCTTGCATGGATTTTAAATCTTTTTGATCCTCATTTTCCCAGCCCAGAGCCATTACTGTGCTGGTTTCAATCCAGCGCTTTCTGCCACCTCTTTGCACAGTTTCCAGCAACTCAAATCCACAGGCCTGAAGGGAAATAAAATTCGCTGCCAAAATGAGGGAAGAAGTTAATTTCTTAATTGGATTTCAAAGGCCCGTCGTTCCCAGAGGAGTTTGCTGAAGGAAGTTAGTGGTTGTGGCTTGGGCATAAATGAGTCTCCAGAATGCACAGGGCTGATTCTCTGAGGTCTGTTGATGGTCGAGAGATAGCAATGCTTTCCTTGAACGCAGTGCATAAACCAATCAAGGGTATGGGACAGCTGTCTTCAGATAGGCTACTTAGTCTCAGTTGTTTGGCCCACTGCTCTACCACCACTATCAGCCATGTTGTTTATCATAGAGAGAGAAGGAAGCTCATCCCAGAGCCTGTTTATGTGGGCTAAGCCACAGCTTGTAAAACATTGCCTTGACGTAGGAGATTTGCATGATGCATCTCCTCCTGGTATTATTTAGTATCTCTTTCTATCATCACTGTTGTTAACCTCTGATCTTAGATGGATGTTGTGGTAAGTGGCACATGGCGCATGACTTAATGACGAAGGATGACTGTGGCTTTGCTGTATCCTTACATTGCTAAGGATAAAGGAAACCACCAGGATCAGCCCGCTGTTACTAAAGGCCAGCCACCTATTCACAAAGTTGTGCCGATGCATTTCAGTAATACTTGAGTAATAATTGTTTAAGTGTGTGTTTTACCTCCCACAGTCTACTTGGTGAAATAGTGTCAAGAGCCTCGACGTCGCAAAATTTCTTATGGTTTCTCCAGTGTCTTATGATTGATTGTGTTACTGTATAAGGTTCGATGGTTATTGCGGAGAGGCACTTGTGCTTTATTGCTCAGTGTCATCATGTACATCACTTTCTGACTGCCCACCCGTGCAGAGGAAAATGCTTTCTGGAGGCGAGTTGGCAGCTCAAACAGGCTGGTGCATCCTCCTGTCAAGCTGATTGTTTAGCTGTCCGAAACAAATGTGCCCGACAGGCAATTTACGTAAGCTCAATATGCCTTCTAGTGGCTGCTCTCCATACATTAATAAATACAAAATCAGATCCTCTAATCGTGTCAACGTCTAATGGGTGAATTTGGCTAAATATTCTGGAGTCATGCACTTTTTAAGGATGTATTTGGATTATTCCATCCCAGCTGGAGTGGTTTCTCCGTAAGGATCAGTTCTCTGATTTCGAAATTCTATTATTATTCAAAATGTTATTATTATTATTGAGACAAGTTGCTCTCTAAGTAACCGAGCGGCCACAGCTAGGCGGAGTTCTTACTTTATAGTTAAACTCTAATCCTGTTTACATAGAATAAATTAGCTCTAAGCAGGTTTGAATTCACAGACATGTTGCTGTGGCAGCAGTTCCAACAACAGAACAACAGGTTTTGGCCTTTGAAGAACAGACACATCCAGGAACATGTCAAATCATCAACAATTAAAGCCAGCTAAGTCATTAATCCAAGTACGAAGAACACCCCCCTTGAGCAGGACCAGACTGCACTGGCATTCTTAAACCCTGGTGGTTTTTCCAGGATCACATAAACAAACACATGCAAAGTCAAACACAGGGCAGCAGTAACACATCGTCTCAATGTGTCTCTTCGTCACAAACCTCTTCAGTATCTCATGTAATTCTCTCTGTTAAAGTATTCATCTCCTTCCTTCTCTGTGTTGTTCATGTTATTATTTTCATCCAGCTGGTAATGTTCTGTAAATAGCAAAGTGCAGGAATTAAGGAGGATGGCCCCATGGCAGAGCAGGCAGCTAATCAGCCACACAAGCTAGGGGCCTTGCTGGGGCTATGCTGCGGCTGCACCGGGACCAGTTTGTCAACTGTAATTGGCAACAAAGACTGGTGTAATGAGGACAAGATGTGGGCATGTAGTTAAGACTGCGGCAGGCGGGCAGCAAGGAGGCATAAAGAGACTGTTTTTCACCAGGCACTAACCATTAGGCTACTGTTGGTCTGACAGTACAAGACTCCTGCTCGAGTCCCTGCTTGATTATTAAAAATAATTTAGATATGGTTTTCACTTTGCCTCAGGGATGAGACAGGAATATTGCATATATTGATTTAATTAATTTGCAAAGATGAAGATTGGCTTGAATTGTTTTGGCTTAGGAGTTGTTACGGTTGTCTGTTTGCATGCTTTACCTCATAATTGATTCAAGGGCCTGCTCTTAAAGGTCATGGTGAGTTGTACGGTGATAATTGCTGCTGTAATTGACGGGATTAGAGTTTCCCGGAGGGAGACGCGACGTGATCTGAGAATTCTTATCCACTCATGTACTAATCTCTTTAAAAGTTGCCTTGTTTTGGCTCCCAGTTTTCAGGACCACAGATCTTCGTCGGTCTTCCAGCATCACTTAAAGCTCGACTGATGGCAGCAATCATGCTTTATTTTAGGAAACAGCAGTGGAGTCAATTCAGTGCACAGGGACAAGATAGAGTACAGGATGTTAGACGGCACAGAGAGGCAGACGAAGGCAGGAGCAGCAGCAGCAGGAGGAGAGAGAGAGAGAGAAAGTAAGCAAGAAGGGTATTTAACTGGAATTATGTATGTTGAGAGACAAACACGACGATATGACACATGTTTGGTCTCCCGTAGAACAGCGTCAGCGATGACAGGCTGCTCTTGTCAAACAGCACAGAGTCCAGACTTTTACCGTGCCAATGTCAAACATCTGCTGCGGATCTGTGAGGATATGTTTATCTTTTTTGCAGACTGCAGGTGATGAGGAACATGGGAAGAGGCGAGAGTGTGAACTGAGGACATTGAATGACCTCGTATCAGGCTCCCTTTGTGCACGTATGGTCAAAGCGCTGATGGGAGCTCTCCACGTCTTGTCAACACCTACCCATTGATTGGGCTGTAAAGGCTTCCTTAATCGCCTCTTTGCATTACCTCGTTTGTTCATTGCCGAAATAATTAAGAGGAAATGGAGAGTTCTAGAAGGAAAGAAAGAGGGGAGAAACAAAAAATACAGAGGGAGACTAAAAAGGGGAAGTAGGCTTACACCAGAATTAAGCATACGTGTTTGGGGCTGTTCCACAGCCCTGCGTGTCAGCTCTGATCTGTAGATCTGTAGAAAGGTTCTGTGCGCCAAGCAGCCAGACTGAATATGCCACAACCATGTCTCGTCTCAAAGCCCTCTCGGTGAACCAGCTTCTCAATTACCGTTGGAACTACAGAGGGAGGCCAAAAGTGCAGTTGACCAAGAGATAGAAGAAATGACGCTGTGACATTTAGGACTGAGCCACGTTTAATCTTTTGAGTTTTCACTGGAGCCATTTTGTGGTTTAATGTAATTGTGCAGAGGATTGGCTCGTCTTTCTTGGACAGTGGGCATCCAGGCTAATGTGTCTGATTTGACTGTCAGGAAGCAGCTGATGTTAAAAAGCCTTGGACACTGATGGATTACACCATTCTACTTAGTTCCCACAGGGTCTTGCCCCCTCCCCCCTGCCCCCTCAGTCGAGTCAGCTCTGTATGTCTTGGCATGCGGTGAAGAGATAAAACTGTGCAAAACAACACAGAGGGAAACATTGCATATGCCAGAGGACACGGTGTCCAATGCAAACATTTCCCAGACATGAGGAAAGGAGCAACCGATTTCTCTGGCTCTGAGCATACTGGCAGGAGATTGATTTGTGCTAAGGGGGGTATATGAGAACACGTAGAACATTGGCATGGCTGATTGGGACTGGTGGGAGTGTTTGTGAGCGTCTGCGATTGTGTGCATGTGGGTGATGTGCGTGCCAAAGCCTACGCATGCAACGTACACATGTGAGCGTGTGTTTTCAAGACTGCGGCAGCAGGCTCAAGCACCGCATCCTCGGGTCTCCGTAGAGAGCTTTCCCCTGTAGGTTCCGTGCTCCCCTCTTTCTCTTGAGGATCTAATGAAAACCACCTTGTCATTAACTGGTCCTCAGAAGGACCAGTGCATGGTTAACATTCCAAGCAGGACCCAGAGTTTAAAAAAATCACTTATAACTAAAACCTTATATGACTCCAATGTATTGTTTAGTTTTTCCACTTTGGTTTTCTAAGCCCCCCAAATGCCTTGGCTACCAGCCACATATATTAATGGCCGCCTCCGCAAATCTATTATAGTCGATGACACACTGTTTGTGTATGTTATTGTAACTATTTAAAAGTTTGAATAAAGATTAATAATCTACGGCTACTGAGCACACATTTATCTTACAAACTAGAGTGGGTCTAACAGATACCTTGTGTCATTGTTGTTAAAATCAATGAGCAACATGTCAGAAGAATTCAATCATTCATTCAATGCAATGTACAGTTCACGCTGAGTGCTTTCATGTCAATCTTTGAGAACTTGTACCGATGTTTCACTGGAAGCATCAGGTCTTGATGTGGCATTTCAGGGCCAAGGGCAGTGGTTGTTACCTAACCAGCATTTACACTTTTCAACAGCTTAACATCTTTTTTCTTTTTCTCCCAGATAAAGAAAGCTTATCGACAGAAAGCCTTGACGTGCCATCCAGACAAGAACCCAGACAATCCAAAAGCAGGTGAGTCAGCATAAGCATGGGCTTATGTGTGTCTTTAGTTTCACTATGTCTCCATTTTGAGACATAGACCTTGTCCATGACACATCAGCATGACCGTGTATTCAGAATTTCCCCAGATTTGTCCATCCTGTTTCTTTTTCTTCTTCCACAAACAAAACACAAAGGGCTGACAATACCAGTGCCAACTACAACTCTCTATCAGACAAATTGACAGTTTGTATCCAAAGTCTATAATAGGACTGGTTGATCAAATTGACATTAACATGAAATGATCATCTGTTTTGTCTTAGTTTGTTTTTTCATTGTGCATCAGTTAGTATATGTTTCTTGTTTGGGTTACAACTGTACATTTCTGCCACCTAATGAGTTATTTCCCCTTCTCAGCACAGGACGTTCTTCATGTCAGGTTCAATCTTGTCATGGGCTGTCGTATTTTTTGGTCAGAACAAATGTGCTCAACAGAAGTGAGGCAATGCAAATTTGATGGTCCAGGGCTCGTAGATCTGTCATAAGAAATATTCGCTCGGTAGAACATCAGGATTCTGTGTTTGTTGTTGCAAATGCTGCATTTGTCTCATTCAAGTGGCCATCGTGTTCCAAAACCGAAATCTAATACTCGATTAGACTGGAACTCAGAGCAAGTTGGATCCTTCCAGGCAGGCGGAGCAGGAAGATTAACCTGTGACTCTCTTGCCATTGGCATGGCCTGTTGCCAACTGGCAACAATTCAACAATTAGACCAGGAAGTCTCAATGCAGCTTTTTGTCAGGAAGGGAAAAAAGCACCTTGGATAAAAAGCCTGGTCATGCGGCGTGTTTTCAAGTGAGGTTTATGTGGTTGCTGGATGGATCAGACAATTCCTGATTATGTCAGGAAAAAAAAGGGAAATTGGTGGGGGTGCGGGGCTCAGAGGGATCATACAAAAGTAGGGGGTCGATTTCCGAGAAATGGAAAAGAAGCGGTTTGGAGGGCCTCAACACTTGAACCCTCACACGGACAGACCCACGAAAACGAAACACGTCTTGGGACTTACAGCCCCACGGGGGACGGTTGTACAAATAGAAGAGGTGAGTTGGGGGTCACGATTCTCCACCAAAAAACACACTATCCCTGACCCCCCCTCCCCCCCCTCCGTGTTGTGACACTGAGCTGCCTGGTGGGCAT